>ML295459.1:18629-39493 GCA_005239495.1 Nicotiana undulata | reverse complement strand
GTAGTTGACGCCAGTCCCTCCTGTCTTCCATTGCCGCCACCTTCGTCTTGTGTGTTCGGGGGGGGGGGGGGGGGGGGGGGGGGGGGGGGGGGGGAGGAATTATCAGCTATTGAAATCCATGTGTGGGAACAAATATGAACGAGCAAGTCAGATCGAACACGAGTGGCTCGAAAATGAAATAGACAACAAATATAAATCTGGACCTGCCCCACATTTAACATAGTTAAAAATGGTCAGAGAGACTAGTAATATATGGCTTGTTGATATTTTCAACGTTAGGACAACTCGAAGTCTTAATTTGTGTTGTCAAATCTTAACCATTGTTTTTTGCCCTTGCTTTGTTTATTATCGTTCTTAGCAGTAGTTCACATAGACCGCACAACACCTAATATTAGTCAAATTACATACTACTGTACACCATTTAAGGGGCTAAACACATGCAAAACTATTACTTCTCTGTTTCACCGTCAATAAGTAATAAAAACCGACAATCATACGAATAAAATAAGCACTTAACCATAAACATATAAACAAAGTGAAATCTCTGCACAGAAAATGCTTGGGTGATATTGTTTGGATGAAGATATCAGTTCCAGCGTTGCAGGCTCTTAAACAAGAGGATTCCCAGGCCACCAACTGCTAATGTTAAGATGAGAGATACTCCAAGAACATTGCGAATATTGTCTGACTGATGCTTAACTTGACGTTGTCCACGTGCAATATTGGATATCTGCATCAAAAAGGAACTGTAAGAGAAGTACTAATAGGTCCAGGTACTAAAGGCAACAACAAATCCAATGTACAGGAACAAGAAAATTAACAAGCACTTGATGAGTCCATTTCTGCTCCAAAAGTTTTTAACTAAAACATAAAATCATTAACCTCTAGCTAGCAGAAATCAGCAAAGTACCCCAATATTGAAACTAGTGGGCATAAAATCCAACTCAAAGCCATAAATAAAGACCAGTGCAAGGCTAAATGACCTTTATCATGTATAATGTTCAACACAAAAAAATAGAAAAAACAAATCCTAATGTATGCAGTGACTCAAATAATCCACTCTTGACCCGTTTCTGAAAAATCAGTTACAAAGCTGCATTTAATTGTGCAGGTTGGATGAATACCTGTTTTGTCGTTCCACTTTGCTAGTACTAGTCCCATATACCTCTTTAATTTGAAAAATATCACGCTTTTGTTAAGTTTCTCTCTAACAAATAAGGACAACCTTAGTACATGTAATCCGCTAAACATGTCCAGATAGTCAACTAAATGATTTACATTAAGCAACTGTTTGAGCATATAGAGTCTCAAGCTTAACAAAGCAATTAATTTCGTTCTTCCTTAATTCAAGTTGCCTCCTTACCAAATTGGACAAGTTCACAGAGACATCCTTCATATCTGGTCGTGCATTTGGATCCTCATCCAGGCATTCTGCTGCTAATTTTGTGATTCTACAAGCGAGCTCACCATCATAATCACGTCGCAGAAGTGATTTATCCACTATCGATCTTTTACCACATTCGAACATATTCAAAAAACAATCATAATATGGTGTGTAGACGTCTTCTTTATTGGCAATCAACCCCACAAGCAGAACACCAAATACGTAAACATCAGATTTTAATGTTCGAGTACCCTCATAAGCCTCAGGAGCATCAGGGAGAACCAGATAACGAATGCTAACTCCGTCATCCTCCTCCCTCACACGAAACAGGGAACCAAAGTCCAATACTTTGATGTTGAAGTCCTGCGAATAGTGATAGTGCCAGGATTACATATAAGGGGATTTAAAAAGTACTAGAAAGTCACACATATGATTTGATCTTGCAACCTAAAACAATTTTTAAACCCCCCGTGGCACAACATAAGCTGTTCTAATGCCAAGGGAAGTAACAATTTATATCATTATACAGGAAACTTTCATTTCAACCTACTTTGCAGTATAATTTACCCACGGAGAGGATTCAATTGAACCCCTTTGCCTCCAACCTACCTACACCACTGCCTGCAAGTCAACTAAACAGTAACTTGTAAAACGTCAACAAGGACTTCTTTGGGTTTCAGCTTAAGCGGTGGACCTAGCTTATAAATTATGGATTCACGTAAACCCAATAACTTCTGCTCAAATCTGTATTTTTCTGAAGAAATTAACTAAATATCTGTAAATATTTGGCAGTAAACACAGTTATTATTATATATTAACTTGACGTCACTGTAGTAATCCAAACTTAAAATCGTGGATTCGCCTCTGTTTAGTTGTTACCTTGTCAATTATTATGCTAGAAGGCTCCATAGCACCAAATGCAAATCGCCTCTCATGCAACCAAGTGAAGAGGCTTGCAAGTTGAGTTGCTACCTTCATTCTATCATCCCATCCAAAGTTTTTGCCTGCCCAAGGAACAAATTTTAAGTCAAAATTAAAGCTCACAAAACTAGTACATTTAGTAGCCATCAAACTATAGCAGGTGAAGATTTCACTAAGCAGCTCAAATTAATACCAGAATGAAGCACGTCCGACAAATATGTAGTTGGTTTTTTTTCATCATAAACAACTGCAAGTTTATATTGAAAACAGAACCCATTTAACTTCATCAAACATGGATGCTGGTTTTCATCGGTTAGTATTTCAAGCTCATTCTGCAAAAAAACAAAAATCTAAATGGCTTAGCGAAAAATGTTAAAAACCAAAATTAAAGAGAAATTGGATAAATCCAACAAAACCAGATATGCTTAACATACACAAAATCTAGTTGGATGGTCAGCATAGCTCTTTTTACATGGCCAAAAGAAATCCCATGTTTTGATGGTTAAGGCTTCATTTCCTCTGTATTTGAACAGTGTCCCGTGCCTGGTATCTTTAAAGGCAGAGCACCGGTGAAAGTTGTCGGTCACATCTTTCAAATCCTTAAAGCTGTATGGTTTTGCATCACCAATGGGTGTTGGAGTCATATTCCAAAGAGTCCTGCATATACTCAACAAAGAAATATACCAGTATTGAGAATGAGCTTATGAAGATCCTCAACAAGCCATCTCATTGTATTAATCTGGATCTCATAAACGGCACAACAAACGGGTTAGGTACCTTCCTATTTGCATTATAATACACATAAAACCTGTAACGACCCGACCGGTCGTTTTGCGTATTCGGACCCTGTTCCCTTAAATAAGACTTCTCGTAGCGGCTTATTGTGATTTGTGACTTTCGGGGACGGGTGATCGGGATTTGGAGGTGTTTAGAATAGTATAAGAACACTCGGTTCCTTAAGGTTGGCTTTTGAAGTCAAGTTTGACTTCGGTCAACATTTTGAGTAAACGACCTCGGAATCNGAAATTAGGCGCAATCAACAAAAGCCCACAACAGAGAAGATCGATATATCCGAGAGACCAAAAAAAAAAGAGCACACACAAAAAAAGCACAAAAATCAAGAGTACCTTGATGATTCGTTCGATTTGGAATACTAAAGCGGATATATATATTTGGAGAAGAAAGAGGGAACAGATATACTTATCAAAGTGCTCAGCTACACGGGAGCAACACGTTATAAACTCGTCAGGAAGATCTCGATGAACAGATATAATAGCTGTGTTCTGATAATTGTCCTCTTGATAGTAATACGCCGTACTATTCATCGCCTTCCTCATCTTTTCCAGGCTTTCCATTTTGCAGCCAGAGGAAGCTGGAGCGGAATGGATGCAACTGCGCTTCGTGCCCTAGAGGCCCCAAATGCTGATATATACTCGCTTATTTCTTTTCCCCCTTTTTTTTTAATTATTTTAGAAAATAGTTATGATGATTTTTCTTTAAGTGCCCTTTTATGCTTTTTTTTTTTTTTTTTTTTTTTTTTTTTTTTTTTTTGTTATTGAGAAAAATATGCATTACTCCTTACGAAACTAAGGTTTGTAGGGTCCTATGACGCTTCATATTTTTGTCCATTAAATTAAATAAAACTAATGTGACGGGCAATGCGCACATAATTTGACATTATATTAATTTTATAAAATTATTATTTGATATATTATATTTTTAATAATTTATTATTTTATTTTAATACAATGTGCAAAAATCTAATAAAATATATACAAATAAAAGGGTACACACTATATAGTAATCAAATAAATTATTTGTTTCTTATTTATTCTTTATTAAATTAGCAAGTACTTAGTAGTATACAATAGCGAGTTTTTATTAACTTTTCAATTGAGTTAATATTTTGTACTACTTATCTTTTAGTATAATTATAATAATAATAATAATAATAATAATAATAATAATAATAATAATAATAATAATAATAATAATAATAATAATAATAATAATAATAATAATAATAATAATAATAATAATAATAATAATAATAATAATAATAATAATAATAATAATAATAATAATAATAATAATAATAATAATAATAATAATAATAATAATAATAATAATAATAATGATTTTTTATTAACTTTTCAATTGGCTTAATATTTTGTACTACTTATCTTTTAGTATAATAATAATAATAATAATGTTCACCTCGAAAAATGTGGGTAACAATTAAATGTGATTTGTGGTTCTAAAAATATGTGATTTATTCCAATACTAGTATGTAGACAAGAAATATTAAGGGTAAGTGAAAAGAAATGATGAACCAAACCAGTGTTTATTAAAGGAATAGGGACGTCGAGCTCGATATTCGGGGGCCTCGAGGTGAGCAAAGAGTGGTAAAGTAAGAACAATAGAGTAAGAACAATAAAGCTGAAAAATAATCTTGAGCACAATAAACGAGAATAACATAGTAGAATGTTCTATTACAGCGAATGATGCCCCTTTACAAATGATCGGGGTCCCCTTTATATAGGAGAAAAAAACCCCAATATGGTACATTTCTAATTATGACAGAGAATATTATTGGTACAACTATATAACAACCTAGTACGGATTTGTACTATTTCGTACAAATCTTATTTCATAATTTACGCCATGATCCACGTGTCCTTGAGAGATTTCCGCTCTTTCTTGAGTGTCATCGAGATTGTGATGTCTCGAGGCGGGTCGTGCCAAGCCATCGATTCTACTCCTTCGAGGCATGCGTCTTCGAGTCGGGCTTGACCCTCACTTCGAGTGGCGCAAACTTGGAGCTAGGGGACAGTTTGAACCTCGGAGTCGGGCTCTCCGATTCCGACCGTATACAGATAGCCCCCGCGTTTCTTAGAATGAAATGATAAGAAACGATTCGAATTCCCGGAGCCCTTTATGATGACATCACTCCTATGACGTAAGCCTTGAAATGATTGAGGCGTCCCGTCGGTTCTCTTCCCCAAAATCCTTAAGTGCTCGTCAGAGCTGGTCAGTCATTTATATCAATGAACAGTTTCCGCTTTCCTTTATATATACTTGCTTCCTTTTCTCATTAAGAACTTTTCCACTTTGCAACACTTATTTTCCTCTATAAGCTTCCCTTTCACCACCAGTTCCTCCGCCGTAATACTCAAAACCTCGCCGGTTTATTCATCTCTTCCTTCTTCTTCTAATGAACCGATGGAAAAAACTTCTAAATCCGTTCCTTAGAAAGAAGGAACCTCTGCTTCTACTTCTCGTCCGGCCGGTGGTAAACCGCCAGCGCTTCACGAGATCGTGCCGAGTAGCTTTTCTTTAAAAAAGGACTTTACAGTCGAAAAACCTCCTGATATCCCCGGCCGTCGAGAGCATGCATCGAGATACATAAGGTTCATCGAGGAAAAACACCTTGAAGTTATGAGGAGAGAGTGTAGATGGGGGGAGGAGGTCGTTCTGCAAATACCCTCTCGTGAAGAGGATATCACGACTTATGTAGAGAGGTTCCTGAGCGTGTATACATACCCTTTTACACTAGGTTCCCTCGACCCGCTCGTGCTCAAATTCTATCGAAGGTATCAAGTTACCCTGGGCCAGATTCATCCGTCTTTCTAGTGGATCATATTAGTGATGAGGTTCTTCGTCGAGAAAGGCCGGAATCGACTTCACCCTCAACCATCTCATCCGATTATATCGACCTCAACATTTATGAGGTCTAATCAAACTCCAACACCGATCCACCAAGTCCTTATTCGCCAGTAACGACGAAGGCATGGATCGAGGTTGGATGTGCCGGTTCATCCGGGTGAGGACCATCGACGTTATTCCTAAGTAGTTCCTGCCATTCCCCGAGAAATGGAACTTCGAACATGAGTAAAATGCTTTGATTTATTTCTTTTCCATAATTTTTGTTGAACTTCGCATAATTGTTCCTTTTCCTCTACCACAGTGGTCCCGTGGAAGCCTAATGCGGTCCTCGACCTCGAGGACTGGGCTCGCAAACTAGCTGCTACTTCAACATATGACGAACGCAAGTGGTGAGACTTGTCGAAGGGTAAATGGGAAGAGAAACACCACAGTATGTGTTACAATATTTCTTTTCTTAATAAAAATACCTTTTTTCATGTGACCTAATTCCACTATCGCAGGCATTGACGAGTTCCGCGAGATGAGGCCGCCTCCTCTCGGGGAGGAAGTGGGATCTTCGGCTTCAAAGCCAAATAAGGATAATAAGAGAAAAAGATCCTCGAAGAGCGAGGACACTCAAAGAAAAGTAGATCTTGTCCGGAGGCGCAAGAAAAACGTTGTCATCAACGAGGATTTTGACTTTGTCCACCGGTCCATGGATGATGATGACGACGAGGTGGAGGGTTCGACGTTGGTGACTCGAACCAAAAAATCTTCCGAGGCTATTAAGCCTGCTGAAATCGAGGCCCCTAGCCTCGAAGAAGGAATTCCAAAAGAGAAAAGGGATGAAGGCCCTGCATCACCTGATGATACAGTGTTAAAATAAGCCTTGTGCCCAACTCACACCGAAATCTTTGAAGCTTCATCTTTCTTGTGCCCTTTGATATAGAGCTTGTTTTTAATTAACGATTTAATTAAAGTAGTAAAACGAATACTACGAACCAATATGTCCTGAAAAGCTCGTGCTTTCTTGGAGAGAGGGGGGGGGCTCGAAAATGAAATAGACAACAAATATAAATCTGGACCTGCCCCACATTTAACATAGTTAAAAATGGTTCGAGAGACTAGTAATATATGGCTTCTTGATATTTTCAACTTTAGGACAACTCGAAGTCTTAATTTGTGTTGTCAAATCTTAACCATTGTTTTTTGCCCTTGCTTTGTTTATTATCGTTCTTAGCAGTGGTTCACATAGACCGCACAACACATAATATTAGTCAAATTACATACTGAACACCATTTAAGGGGCTAAACACATGCAAAACTATTACTTCTCTGTTTCACCGTCAATAAGTAATAAATAGGAATAAAATAAGCACTTAACCATAAACATACAAACAAAGTGAAATCTCTGCACAGAAAATGCTTGGATGATATTGTTTGGATGAAGATATCAGTTCCAGCGTTGCAGGCTCTTAAACAAGAGGATTCCCAGGCCACCAACTGCTAACGTTAAGATGAGAGATACTCCAAGAACATTGCGAATATTATCTGACTGATGCTTAACTTGACGTTGTCCACGTGCAATATTGGATATCTGCATCAAAAAAGAACTGTAAGAGAAGTACTAATAGGTCCAGGTACTAAAGGCAACAACAAATCCAATGTACAGGAACAAACACTTGATGAGTCCATTTCTGCTCCAAAAGTTTTTAACTAAATCATTAACCTCTAGCTAGCAGAAATCAGCAAAGTACCCCAATATTGAAACTAGTGGGCATAAAATCCAACTCAAAGCCATAAATAAAGACCAGTGCAAGGCTAAATGACCTTTATCATGTATAATGTTCAACACAACAAAATAGGAAAAAAATCCTAATGTATGCAGTGACTCAAATAATCCACTCTTGACCCGTTTCTAAAAGATCAGTTACAAAGCTGCATTTAATTGTGCAGGTTGGATGAATACCTGTTTTTCGTTCCACTTTGCTAGTACTAGTCCCATCTACCTCTTTAATTTGAAAAATATCACGCTTTTGTTAAGTTTCTCTCTAACAAATAAGGACCACCATACAACCGTAGTACATGTAATCCGCTAAACATGTCCAGACAGTCAACTAAATGATTTACATTAAGCAACTGTTTGAGCATATAGAGTCTCAAGCTTAACAAAGCAATTAATTTCGTTCTTCCTTAATTCAAGTTGCCTCTGTACCAAATTGGACAAGTTTTTTTTACAGAGACATCCTTCATATCTGGTCGTGCATTTGGATCCTCATCCAGGCATTCTGCTGCTAATTTTGTGATTCTACAAGCGAGCTCACCATCATAATCACGTCGCAGAAGTGATTTATCCACTATCGATCGTTTACCACGTTCGAGCATATTCAAAATCCAACGATAATATGGTGTGTAGACGTCTTCTTTATTGGCAATCAACCCCACAAGCAGAACACCAAATACGTAAACATCAGATTTTAAAGTTCGAGTACCCTCATAAGCCTCAGGAGCATCAGGGAGAACCAGATAAGGAATGCTAACTCCGTCATCCTCCTCCCTCACACGAACCAGGGAACAAAAGTCCAATACTTTGATGCTGAAGTTCTGCGAATAGTGATAGTGCCAGGATTACATATAAGGGGATTTAAAAAGTACTAGAAAGTCACACCTATGATTTGATCTTGCAACCTAAAACAATTTTTAAACCCCCCGTGGCGCAACATAAGCTGTTCTAATGCCAAGAGAAGTAACAATTTATATCATTATACAGGAAACTTTCATTTTAACCTACTTTGCAGTATAATTTACCCACGGAGAGGATTCAATTGAACCCCTTTGCCTCCAACCTACCTACACCACTGCCTGCAAGTCAATTAAACAGTAACTTGTAAAACGTCAACAAATACTTCTTTGGGGTTCAGCTTAAGGGGTGGACCTTGCTTATAAATTATGGATTCACGTAAACCCAATAACTTCTGCTCAAATCTGTATTTTTCTGAAGAAATTAACTAAATATCTGTAAATATTTGGCAGTAAACACAGTTATTATTATATATTAACTTGACGTCACTGTAGTAATCCAAACTTAAAATTGTGGATTCGCCTCTGTTTAGTTGTTACCTTGTCAGTTATTATGCTAGAAGGCTCCATACCACCAAATGCGAATCGCCTCTCATGCAACCAAGTGAAGAGGCTTGCAAGTTGAGTTGCTACCTTCATTCTATCATCCCATCCAAAGTTTTTGCCTGCTCAAGGAACAAATTTTAAGTCAAAATTAAAGCTCACAAAACTAGTACATTTAGTTGCCATCAAACTATAGCAGGTGAAGATTTCACTAAGCAGCTCAAATTAATACCAGAATGAAGCACGTCCGACAAATATGTAGTTGGTTGTTTTTCATCATAAACAACTGCAAGTTTATATTGAAAGCAGAACCCATTTAACTTCATCAAACATGGATGCCGGTTTTCATAGGTTAGTATTTCAAGCTCATTCTGCCAAAAAAAAAAAAAATCTAAATGGCTTAGCGAAAAATGTTAAAAACCAAAATTAAAGAGAAATTGGATAAATCTAACAAAACCAGATATGCTTAACATACACAAAATCTAGTTGGATGGTCAGCATAGCTCTTTTCACTTGGCCAAAAGAAATCCCATGTTTTGATAATTAAGGCTTCATTTCCATTGTATTTGAACAGGGTCCCGTGCCTGGTATCTTTAAAGGCGGAGCACGGGTGAAAGTTGTCGGTCATATCTTTCAAATCCTTAAAGCTGATGATGATGACGACGACTATAATAATAATAATAATAACAATAATAATAATAATGATGATGATTTTTTATTAACTTTTCAATTGGCTTAATATTTTATACTACTTATCTGTTAGAATAATAATAATAATAATAATAATAATAATAATAATAATAATAATAATAATAATAATAATGTTCACCTCGAAAAATATGGGTAACAATTAAATGTGATTTGTGGTTTTAAAAATATGTGGTTTATTCCAATACTAGTATGTAGACAAGAAATATTAAGGGTAAGTGAAAAGAAATGATGAACCAAACCAGTGTTTGTCAAAGGAATAGAGACCTCGAGCTCGATATTCGGGGGGCCTCGAGGTGAGCTAAGAATGGTAAAGTAAGAACAATAAAACTGAAAAATAATCTTGAGCACATTAAACGAGAATAACAGAGTAGAATGTTCTATTACAACGAATGATGCCCCTTTACAAATGATCGGGGTCCCCTTTATAAAGGAGGAAAACCCCCCAATATGGTACATTTCTAATTATGACAAAGAATATTATTGATACAACTATATAACAACCTAGTACGGATTTGTACTATTTCGTACAAATCTTATCTCATAATTTACGCCATGATCCACGTGTCCTTGAGAGATTTCCGCTCTTTCTTGAGTGTCATCGAGATTGTGATGTCTCGAGGCGGGTCATGCCAAGCTATTGATTCTACTCCTTCGAGGCATGCGTCTTCGAGTCGGGCTTGACCCTCACTTCGAGTGGCCCGAACTTGGAGCCAGGGGACAGTTTAAACCTCGGAGTCGGACTCTCCGATTCCGACCGTATACAGATAGTCCCCGCGTTTCTTAGAATGAAATGATAAGAAACGATTTGAATTCCCGGAGTCCTTTATGATGAAATCACTCCAATGACGTAAGCCTTGAAATGATCGAAGCGTCCCGTCGGTTCTCTTCCCTAAAAGCCTTAAGTGCTCGTCAGAGCTGGTCAGCCATTTATATCAATGAACAGTTTCCGCTTTCCTCTATATATACTTGCTTCCTTTTCTCATTAAGAACTTTTTCACTTTGCAACACCTATTTTCCTATATAAGCTTCCCTTTCACCACCAGTTCCTCCGCCGTAATAACTCAAAACTTCGTCGGTTTATTCATCCCTTCCGTTTTCTTCTAAAAAACCGATAGCAAAAACTTCTAAATCCGTTCCTTAGAAAGAAGGAACCTCTGCTTCTACTTCTCGTCCGGCCGGTGGTAAACCGCCAGCGCTTCACGAGATCGTGTCAAGCAACTTTTCTTTAAAAAAGGAGTTTACAGTCGAAAAACCTCCCGATGTTCCCGGCCGTCGAGAGCACGCATCGAGATACATAAGGTCCATTGAGGAAAAACACCTCGAAGTTATGAGGAGAGAGTGTAGATGGAGGGAGGAGGTCGTTCTGCAAATACCCTCTCGTGAAGAGGATATCACAACTTATGTAGAGGGGTTCCTGAGCGTGTATACATACCCCTTTACACTAGGTCCCCTCTACCCGCTCGTGCTCGAATTTTGCCGAAGGTATCAAGTTACCCTGGGCCATATTCATCCGTCTTTCTGGTGGATCATATTAATGATGAGGTTCTTCGTCGAAAAGGTCGGAATCGAGTTCACCCTCAGCCACCTCATCCGATTATATCGACCTCAACATTTCTGAGGTCTAATAAAACTCCAACGCCGATCCACTATGTCCTTCTTTGCCAGTAACGACGAAGGCAGGGATCGAGGTTGGATGTGCCGGTTCATCCGGGTGAGGACCATCGACGTTATTCCTAGGAGTTCCTGTCATTCCCCGAGAAATAGAACTTCGAACGTGAGTAAAATGCTTTGCTTTATTTCTTTTTCATAATTTTTGTTGAACTTCGCATAATTGTTCCTTATCCTCTACCACAGTGGTCCAGTGGATGCCTAATGCGGTCCTCGATTTCGAGGACTAGGCTCGCAAACTGGCTGCTACTTCAACATACGACAAACGCAAGTGGCGGGACTTGTCGAAGGGTAAATGGGAAGCGAAACACCATGGTATGTGTTATAATATTTCTTTTCTTAATAAAAATACCTTTTTTTCATGTGACCTAATTCCACTATCGCAGGTATTGGCGAGTTCCGCGAGATGAGGCCGCCCCCTCTCGGGGAGGAAGTGGGATCTTCGGCTTCAAAGACAAAGAAGGATAATAAGAGAAAAAGATCCTCGAAGAGCGAGGACACTCAAAGCAAAGTAGATCCTGCTCGGAGGCACAAGAAAAACGTTGTCATCAACGAGGATTTTGACTTTGTCCACCGGTCCATGGACGATGATGACGACGAGGTGGAGGGTTCGACGTTGGTGACTCGAACCAAAAAATCTTCCGAGGCTATTAAGCCTGCTGAAATCGAGGCCCCTAACATCGAAGAAGGAATTCCAAAAGAGAAAAGGGATGAAGGCCCTGCATCACCTGACTTGGTAAAAGCTTCTCAAACTTCGGGAAATACTCCAAAGGGAGCGAGCTTAGAAGCTCCTTTACCTGAACAGAACGCCTGGGCGATCTTCCCGAGGTCGTGACAGCAGGTCATTAGTTTTCATTTCCATCCTTCTCCGAAAATGCCATAAGGGACGCTCAGAACCTGAAGACGCCCGAGTTAGGCGGAGTCCCGAGTAAAAATGACCCCTTATAAGGTTGCTTTGCCGGGGTCGATGAGGCCGAACCAGCGGATGCAAGCTCAATCTTCGAGGAGGCTCAACGTCTTTTCTCAATTGTAAGTTTTAATTGCACTATAATTTTTCCAACGTCATACGTTCTTCTTTTGTCTAATCGATCTTTCCTTTTTGTAGGCCTTCGACAAATTTAAGAATGAACTGCGTCACTGTGAGGCCGAATTGCGTAGATCCTCCAATGAGGAGAAATCCTTCAGGATCCTTTGTGACAAGAAGGAAAATGAATTGAGGCATCTTCGATCGGAGTTGACCAGATCTCGTGAATACAGGGACAAGCTAGATAAGCATGTAACCTTTGTTTTGAAAAAATATGGACTCCCTCTCCCATCTTCGGAGACTGACACTTCAATGTATCAGTTGTAGCAAAAAGTAAAGATGCTGGAATGCCTTCGGGGTGAGGTCGACCAGGTCAACTCTGAGTGCAATGAATGGAAGGAACAGATGAACATCCTTGCCGCGGCAAAAAAAGATGCTCTGGAAAAAGTATCCGCCCTTGAAATTCAACTCTGAATGCTCAAGAGAGCAACTCGGTTCAGGCGGGCAGGATAACCGAGCTCGAGGCTGGTCTTGCGAATGCCAAGGCCGAGGTTGTGGAAGCCTGGGCCGAAGCCAGAGAAATACAAGCCAAGGCCGACAAGATGGTAGCCATTTATTTGAAGGATGCTGCTGATTCTTAGATGAAATTGAGGGGGGCCTCCGACCGGGAGAAAATAAGAAATGATTATGTACGATGCCGATCCCGGAGGGAGACCCTCGAAGAGATCCATGCTAAGGGCTTCGATCTCTTCGGGGAGATAGAGCAAGGCAAGGCAGACGAGGCTGATGCCAAATTCATCCTTTCCTCCGATGATGAAGTTGATGTCGAAGATGATGAAGAGGAGGAGGTTGACGAAGGAGCTACTCACGAGGGAGTGATTGGTCCGGGGGGGAGGGGGGGATGCCCCCTAGAGTAGATAGGATTTTTTTCTTTCTTCTTATAAAAAAATTGTTTTGAAGAACTCTTGTGTAGTATCTTTTGTATATATATAAATGAAAAAGGAGTTTCCTTGATCATTTTTCTTCGTCTTCAATTTTTCTTCGAAGTTTGTTCGATTTTTGACGTTATAACCTTTGAGTATTGGTTCCAATTCGGGGTGAAGGGACTTTGAGTCCGAGCTAAGTAAGGTCTCGAGCACGTCATGCTTCGACCTTTAAGTTCTTTAAGTATTGGCCTTTAGGATTTAAAATATCGGCCCTTAAGCTCTTTAGGTTGGCCCTTAGGCTCTTTTTAGATTGTGCCAATTCGGCCTCTAGAATGGCTACAATTTTCCCTCTTTCTGCTAAAGATTTAGTAAAAATTTTGTTATGCCTTGGCATGTTTTTATATTCTTTCAAATTTTTGACAGTTCGATTGATTGGAACCTCGTTTGCAAGTCGGTGTGCAACAATAATTGAATACCTCTTGGGGTTTTCTCGAAGGCTGATATTTTCGAAGCCTTCACATTGTTTGAGGGTTGATTTTATCGAAGCCCCTTTTCTTTTGCCGAGGGTAGCCTGATTTAACCGTTTTTTTGAAGTATTTGAAGGCCTTTAGTTTTATGGCGGAAGTCGGACGTTCCGAGCCGCATTATTTCGGCCGTAGCCTTTTTATATGACCATAGTCTTTTATATGGTCGTAGACTTTAGTCCCCGAGCGAGATGGACTTGGCCTTATTATCGAGGGGATGCCTTTTTTAAGTTCGAGTATGCCTCATTGAGTTCTTATGAGTTTGAGTATGCTTCATTGAGATCTTATAAGTTCGAGTATGCCTCATTGAGGTCTTATAAGTTCGAGTATTTGATGGCTCGACGTGTTGACTGTCGATGACAGTCCCCGAGTATTCGGGTGTATTTGGCCCTTGAGCCGTTAAATGTGAAAATAGTAGACTTCTTTGAGGCACAAAGTGTTTTGATATAATAAGAATGCTTCTTTGAGTATTTGATATATGCGTACATATTTTTGCCATCGGGGGCTCAACTATTCTACATGGACACGATTCTTTTGACCGTTTGGCCCATTACAACATTCTCCTATCGAGGCCCTCATTGACATGACTTGTTTTCTTTGAAAATGTAACCTCCGAGGGTGATGCCCTCTCCAGTATTCAAGGTTGATTGAAAGGAGGCCTTGAATACTTGCCAAGTTTTCCTTAGGTAGCATATAGTTATTTCCTCGTTAAAAACCTTGACGCTAAAACCCATTTGGGATAAAACCCGATCCAAGGGAAAAAGAGTGCAATGCATGCTTTAAAACCCAAGGTCTTCGAGCTGAAGGGTGCTTCGATATCTCCAATCGAACATCTGTAAGGAGTTAGTATAACATATAAATGAAAGGGGGAGAAAGTCATACCTCAACAATAATAGCGTTTGAGCAATGATATATTCCAATTGTTTGGTAGTTGCTCACCTTCCATTGTGCTAATTTTGTAGGATCCTTTGCCCACAACTCCGAGGACACGGTACGGTCCTTCCCAATTAAGGCCTAACTTCCCTTTATTTGGCTTTCGAGTATTGAGGGTGACTTTCCTTAGAACTAAGTCCCCGACTCCGAAATGTCGAAGGTTCATCCTCCTGTTGTAGTACCTTTAGATCCTTTGTTTTTGAGTGACCATTCAAACTAATGCGGCTTCACATTTTTCATCTATTAGCTCGAGGGAAGTGTTCATTGCCTCGTTGTTCGAGTCCTCGGTGGTATGTTGAAATCTGACGCTCGGTTCCCCGACCTCGACTGAGATCAATGCCTCGGATCCATATACCAAAGAAAATGGGGTCTCCCCCATGCTTGACTTTGACGTTGTTCGATATGCCCATAATACTTCGGAGAACACTTCTTTCCATTTCCCCTTCGCATCATTTAACCTCTTTTTTAAGTTTTGGATGATGGTTTTGTTTGTGGACTCGGCTTGACCATTTGCACTTGGGTGATAAGGTGTTGATAGGATCCTTTTGATTTTATGATCCTCGAGGAATTTTGTCACCTTGTTGCCAATGAAATGCTTTCCATTATCGCATGTTATCTCGGAGGGAATCCCGAATCGACATATGATGTGGTCCCATATGAAGTCGATGACTTCCTTTTCTCTTATCTTTTCGAAGGCCTGCGCTTCCGCCCATTTTGAGAAGTAGTCAGTCATAAATAAGATAAATCTAGCTTTACCTGGCGCCGTTGGTAGGGGGTCGACGATGTCCATCCCCCATTTCATGAAGGACCACGGGGACAGGACCGAGTGTAGTTGTTCACCGGGTTGATGGATCATCGGTGCAAATCTTTGACATTTATCACACTTTCGAACGAACTCCTTAGTATCTTTTTCCATGATATCCAGTAATATCCTATTACACCACATGTTCTCGTACGTAAGAGTACGTCATAAGTCAATTGATGCAAGCTCAGAAATAAGATTATATTTAGAAGCATATAATTTAAGTTAATCATGTTACCTTGGATGTTACAAATATTTAAGATCATGAATAACGAGTACCAAGAGGGTTGGAAATCTTAGAAGCTAAACCAATTGAAGAAACTAAGTTTCGTCGAAAGTCGATGAGTTTGGAATGTTATAACATGTACTTTAGGGTGAGACTAAGGTTCATTTCATGATAAGAAGGTTATGATATGAGTTAAGTTTTGTCGTATGATATTCGTGTGCTACGTTTTGAAGTCAATCAAGTTGTGGAAAAAAAGTTGGCAAAGGTCTTCACAAGTTACATTCATAAATTTGTTGAAACTTAGGTCAAATGTAGCTAACTTTTTCTCCCAATATACTTGGAATTAGGATGATCTACCTACCAAATTGAATATATACGAGTCTAGTTTCTAACGCGTTTAATCATTTTTCAATATGACATCGGAGTCGAGAGATATTTGAGTTTTTACGAGACTGCGCAAAGCAACGCCCATGGGACCCACAAAGTCAGTGTAAACTCCAGCTTGTATTTAAGTCAATTCTAAATCTTTTACACTCATCGTTATCGTCAAAAAAGTTACTAAACCCTCCTAAATACTTTCCAATGGTTCCTCCATGATTCTAGGGTGAGAACCTAAGATAAAAACATGAATCCAACGCTAGAAAACCCATGGTGCTTGTTAGATCGTAGTTCTTCATCTTATGGATGTTTTGGAGGCTTTTTCAATGTGAAGTAACCTCATGTATCGTATGGTTCTTGTTGATTAAGGTAATAATCAGTATCTCCTTAATACATATTAGATTTTCAAGGTGAACTACAAGTGTTTACACTCCAACTTGAATACCAAAATTTGATTCAAGAAGAGAATGCACCACCTATAGTGTTAGTGGTGTCATTAAGGATAATTGTGGGTTGTGTTTGATCGAAATTTCAAGTGGTTGATACTTTCTAAGGTGAGTATAATATCCTACTAATTGTTCTTAATATTGCATGTATTTTGGTTAAGTTGTTAGGATAATAAACTACAAGATAATACTTGGATTAAGTTGAGTCACTTCTATGGTGTTATATTGCCATTGAGGGTTGTTGTAAGCTAAATATAACTTGGATTATAACTTGAAGCTACTGTAGGAGGTATGTGTATTGTGTTCTTGCATGTGCTTAAAGTTATCTTGATGTTGATTAAGTTAAATGGCTGGACTAGACATGAACTAGTGAATAAAGTTGCTTATTGAAGAAAGTTGGAGTTGTGGATTGTTTCCTTTGTTATAAATATATGGTATAAGGATGGAATCATTGATGAATTACTTCATTATAATGTTTATGATGTTTTAAAGTTAATGTAAGAAGTCTATAAGGTGTGATATGGGTTATACGGATTCCAATCGAGCTTGCCGCTCAAAATGATTGTTGAACTAATCGGAGAGCTTATTGTGAATTATATTGTTGTTGTTTGGGTTTTTTGGTGACTTTTGGTAACATATGGGATGTATTTAAAAAAGGGGAGGTGATGTTCGTTTTATTGTAGAATATTGGTTTTGAAATATGAGAGTTACAATGCTTATATGATGCGACGAAGTTGGGTTACTCATTTTAGACATAAGAACATATTGAGCTTGGTTGAAAATTCGAGAGAAGATTTCAAAGGTATGTTAAGGCTCTTACTTCATTCTTTTGGCATGATCTAAAGTGAAACAAACGTAAACGTTCATAATGAATCTACTCCTATCAACTAAGGTGGTCCAGGTTGTTCTTTCCTTACAAAGTTATTCTAAGGAAGTATGTATGATCCTTGAGTCTAGTGAAGTTCATATTCATGGACAAACTAGTTTGGGTTCCTAAGACTAACCCCTGATTTCCTTTTGCAGGTTCAAGTTAAGGGGAGCAACCAAATATGGTACATGGATAGTGGTTGCTCAAAGCACATGACAAGAAGCAAGGACCAGTTCCTTTCACTTGAGAACCTCAAATGAGGTAATGTCTCCTTTCGAAATGGGAAGAAAGGTGAGATCATTGGGGTTGATAAGAAACAATATGATTAATAGATTGGACTGACAAGAAACTCAAATGATGAAGCCACAGTCCAGCCTGAAGCAACATCACATGAAGGAATAGGTGATGGAACAGGTCCTTCCACCCAGGGCAACGTGACAGGAGGAATTGACTAGAGAGAAACCGATCCTCAAACCTCGAAGGAACCTGTCCATGAACCTATTCCTCTTTAACAAAACCAGGAAGGAACATCCAAAGAAATTGACACTCCTATGCAACATCCACGAAATTGGATATGGATGAACCTGGTTCATCTGTTGATCAGAAGATGTATAGGGGAATGATTAGCTCTTTGTTATATCTCACTGCTAGCAGAACTGACATTGTTTTCAGTGTAGGCCTTTGTGCTGGATTCCAGGAAAATCCAAAAGAGTCTCACTTGACTGTTGTCAAGAGGATCTTGAGATACCTAAAATGCACCACTAACCTTTGTCTATGGTATCTATAAAGTAGTAATTTCAACTTAGTGGGATATGATGATGTTGATTATGCAACTTTTCTTGTGGATAGAAAGAGCACCTCAGGTATGACATACTTTATTAGCTCATATCTTGTGTCTTGGGCCACCAAAAAGGTAAAATTCCGAGGGCTTATCTACTGTTGAAACTGAGTGTATTGCTGCTGCCTCATGTTTTCTAAATGTTGGGGATGAAACAACAATTAATGGATTGTGGGATTGATCACTATTGAGTTTTGTGCTACTGATAAACAGATTGCTGATATCTTTACAAAAGAACTGAGTAGAGAGCATTTTGAAAGGAACAAGTTACTATTAGGGATGATTAAGATCACCTGATTGAACCAGTTCAGAATGTACATGAAAAAAGAAGAAGGAAAACTAAAAAATTGGCTAGAAAATCAGGAATTTGTGTAAATAATCAGATTAACGATTTCTCAGTCTCATACTGTAAGAAGTATACTCTTATGCCATGTTTTGATATGACTCACTGATCACAAATGAAATTTTTTCTATCTTTGCAAATTGAGGCTTGATCAAGAGGATTCTAAAATGATGAACCTGGTTCATCGTGCTGGTTCATTTGAAAGGCGAGGTATGTGTTCTACACTCTGCACACTTTGAAATACTAATAATTAAATCATGAGCAGAACTCTGCCCAAACTCAAAATCTTTTCAAAGCCTATCCATTTGACTTTGAACCAGTTCTGTTTCAACAAGAATCCTCACCAAATTAAAATACCTAGATTCTAGGGAAGCCTTAACCGTCTATTCAAAACTAAAAGTTAATTCAAGACATCCCCTCCCTTTCAGAACCATTCCCAAATTTTCCGATGACTCTTTCAAGTCGGTGACGGAGGGGGAAGAAACTTGGTCTTCTGATTCTGAACAAGTAACTTCTGTACCAAAACCTTCTTCTGAGGTCATTTCTGAGGTCGCTGAAAACTTAGAAAATAGGTTCATACTGGTTGGGTATGTGGTAGATGTGGAAATTCCTGAGACAAGAAAGAGATGAGGTAAAGATAAAATTGAAAAAGAAAAAGAGAGAGAGGGAGTAAGGATTGAAGAGAGGGGAATAGGGCAAGAATTTGTAAAAATGACTATTTGTGGAGCTGAACCAGAAAAGGAGGAAGAAAGTAGCAAGAACGCAGGGGGAAGTGAATCAGGAGAAGCCGCTGAAGGGTTAGTAAATTTAGGAAAGCACACAGATGAACCTGGTTCATCTACTGAGAAAACCCTGGCGGATCTGCTGAAGATGTTAGGCGATAATAACAATCCAAAGAAGAAAAGAACTCATAAAGCTCAAACGTCTGGAACAACAAGAGAAAGTAAGAAAAGAAAAACTGCTCCTTCTGAGACTTCTAATATTTCTCTTCCAAGAGGAAGAACTACAAGGAGCAAGGTAAAGCAAAGTGAGGACGAGTTGAAGAGAGCTTTAGAGAGCTTTAGAGGAGAGTAAGAAGAAAAGAGTGGAAAAAGGGAAAGAAAATGTTGTTGAGCTTATTGAGGCTGTTGAAGTGGATGAGATGAACCTGGTCCATCAAAGTGAAAAAGTGGCAGAGGTAGAGGTTCAGACCCCTAAGCTCAAGAAAGCCAAGACTTGCTCAAAGAAGTCTTCATCTGTTTCTAAGTCTGCTGAACCATCTATCTTGGCTAAATGAACCAGGTCTGCAGTTTTTCCAAGCCTTAATTTCCTATCATGCCTAGAATTTTCAGTGACCCAGATTCAGAATTTTTGTTTGTTGCTCATGTTTTAACTTTTTTTGTTTTATTTTGTGGATTGTGGCAGAATCGTATTCGCTCTATCAATGAAATTTGATGCTTTTTGCTCTGACTCAGTATCTCTAATTTTTGATAGTTTGAATTCTTAGTTGATTATTGATGATTAATCCATGATTGCATATGCAGTTGCCCAAATGGCCATGAGTAAGTGTTAAAAATCTGGGATTCACACAATTTGTTTTGAAACTTTTCGATGATGCCAAAAGGGGGAAGATAGGTTGTGCTCTGAACATGTGATATTTATAACCTAATGAACTTGGTTCTTTATGATAAATGCTTAATACTCTTATATATGTCAATGTTGGACTAAGCTGAAACAGGCCTGAAGCACAAAGTTTGTCATCATCAAAAAGGGGGAATTTGTTGGCCCAAGAAAGAAAATAGTTTTGAAGATTGATAAAGTAACTCCGAGATGAACCAGGTCCATCACAGGTGACATAGACCAGCAGAGTTAAAGGCACATGAGATGCACATGCATGAGTTAAATGTGTTCTGGTAAAATTGAGATATCTTCTGATCGAAAAGATTGCAAAAACGAAATTGGAGAAGGACTCCTTATTCAATAAGAACAGAATCAAAGATAAGGAAGGATTTAGGAGTTGAGTTTGACTAGAACTCTTTCACCATGGAAGAGTTGGATTAGGATTCTAGTTAATTCCTTATCTACTAACTCCTATAAACTGCAGATTGTTCTTATGATATGTTGA
>ML295459.1:0-18398 GCA_005239495.1 Nicotiana undulata | reverse complement strand
GTACACATTGTTCAAGTTAGAGTTAACTTGAAGCTTGTAGAAATTAGCTAGAGGCTAGTTGATACAAAGGGATTAGAGTTAGTCCTAGGATTACAAAAGAGTTTATTTTGTAAGTCCGTTTGACTCAGAGTTTTTAGTGAAGAGTTTGAGCAAATCCTACTGAGGAGTAGGTCATGGTTTTTTCACCTTTTGAGCCAGGTGTTTTCCACGTAAAAATCTCTGTGTTTTTACTTTACTGCTTTTATTATTCCACAAACAACAGTAGTTGGAACACCAAGAAGAACCGGGTTCTTCCAGTTGGGTACTTCACAATAAACTTATATAATTGTGTGGTATTGACGTATTTTACTTTACTGCTTTTATTATTCCGCAAACAGCAGTAGTTGGAACACCAAGAAGAACCAGGTTCTTCCAGTTGGGTACTTCACAATTAACTTATATAATTGTGTGGTATTGACGTATTTTACTTTACTGCTTTTATTATTCCGCAAACAGCAGTAGTTGGAACACCAAGAAGAACCAGGTTCTTCCAGTTGGGTACTTCACAATTAACTTATATAATTGTGTGGTATTGACGTCTAAAACAACAGTATTCCTATTTCTATTCAACAAAAAGTGCCAGATTGCAAAGGAAAAAGTGCAGTCTCAGATTATGGAGAAATGTGCAACTTGTGGGTTGCTTTTGTAGAGGGATTCAAGCCAATGGACATGTTGAAGATCTAACATTTGGGTGTTAATACCCAACTGTTTTTAACAAAAATACAATTAAAAACCACAAACTCTTCTCTTTCATTTTACTTTCTCTTTTAGCATTTTTGCATGTCGTTTGCATTTCTCTTGCTACAAGTCTGCACTCACGCGAAAATGATGGCAACTACCTTTACAATGTTGACTTCTTCTGTGCCAAAATCAAAATAATTGTCACTTACGAACCAATCAGGGATGTTATTACTGTTACGCGATGCCTTCCTAAGATTCCTTGGAAGGGCAACGTAAGGCTAAGCAACTGATATCAGTGCATTTACTGTTCGCCAACTGAGGTCTCCCTGTACACTAGAGGAGATTGTTAGTGTTGTACGGGAAAACAACTGTCAAGAGCAATTGAGAGAATAGAAATGAGAATTGTGAATGAAAGAAATCTTGATTGCATTAATGAAAGCTATTACAGAAAAGAAATACGGTGTTGAGGGGAGAGACACAAGTATAGAGAATTGTTTGTTTGATAGAAAGTTTGATTGCTTGATCCCTCCTAATAGTGCTTAAAACAAATAAACCAAAGTTACAAGACTTGACCTAACTAAGCTAGAGAAAAATAACGGAATTACATGGAATAAAACTACTTTATATTTTACAATGAAAAGGACTCTGTTTTCTACAAGGTAGAAATAAGTCTGTCGTCAGCAACCTTGTCTTTGGCATCACGATCTGCGCGCGCGGCGTTGTTGCCATCTGCTTGCGGCTAGGCATTGGCAAGGGATATCGGTGGGGCGATATAGGCACATGTGCGTTTGTCACTTGGAGTAGCCAAAACTACGGGGCCGTCCGTGGCTCTAGGCATTGGGAGTCTTCCCAGGATGCCACGGGGCGCGCCCAGGGGGTCATGGGACATGGGTGGAAAGTCGCCCATAACATTCTCCCCCACTTGAGTTGGCGACGTCCTTGGTGCCTTACTTGCAAGATAATCATCAATTAGGCTCTTGTAGGCTTTTAGGTTTGTTCCCCTCTCCCAAGTATTATCCTCTACATCACAACCCTGCCATTTCACCAAGATCCTTCCTTGAGGCGTGAATCACTCGATCATCAAGAATAGCTTCAACACACCTTTTCCCAGTTTAATTGGGGCCTCAAATACTGGGTATTGTGAGTTGGCTCCGTGAAAGATCCCCCATGTATTCCAGAAAAGGTTTCAGAAGGCTGACATGGAAGACATGATTGATTTTCCATCAAGCTGGGGTATCCACTCGGTATGCAACTTTCCCAATGCGCCTTTCAATAGACAAGAGTCCAATGTATTTTTGCAATAGGCGAGTGTCATGGACCCCTGCAAACAAGTACTACTTTGAGATTTTGACCATCACTTTGTCTCCTACTTGGTATTCAACAAAGCGACAATTTTGATCAGCATGCCTCTTCATCCGCTTTTGGGCTTTGACAAGATAGCTCTGCACTATCTCCAAATTTTGCTTCCACTATTTTGAGAAGCTAGCAACTCGAGGAGATTTTGACATGTTTGGTGCATTCACGGTGTGTGAGAGTAGCGGTTGTTGTCCGGTAAAAATTTCAAAAGTGCTTTTGTTTGTACTAGAGCTCTTTTGTGAATTGAAACACAGTTGAGCAGCATCTAGAAGCTTCACCCATTTTTCTGTGATCCGGTTACATATGGCGGAGATATTCCTCCAACATACCATTGAACCGCTTCATCTAGCCATCAGATTGCGGATGAAAACTTGAGCTGTGACTCAATTTTGATCCAATTCACTTAAAGAGTTGGGTCCAAAAATTGCTAGTGAAACTCTAAGTCGCGATCACTAACGATGTCTTTGGGAAGGCCCCAATATTTGACGACATGAGAGAAGAAGAGTCGAGCTGTATCTTTTGGTTATATATATTTTGGGGCTGCTATAAAGGTAGCATACTTGGAAAACCGATCCACCACAACCAAGATAGTTTTGAGATATCCAACCTTGGGAAATCTAGTGATGAAATCCAGGGAAATACTTTCCCAATGTCTCTTTGGGATAACTAGTGGTTCCAAGAGTCCCGCTTGTGTCAAGCGGTCTGACTTGTCCTTCTGGCATACTAGACAAGTCCTCACATACTAAGCGACATCATCGGCCATTTGAGGCCAATAATATGCATGACGAAGTAATGCCATGGTGCGTTCTTCACCGGGATGGTAGGTCCACAAAGTATCGTGACATTTTGCCAGAAGAGTCCTTCGCAGATATCCTCCTTTAGGAACATAAAGTCGGTTACCTTTCACTTTCAGGAAACCATCTTCCATGTAGAACTAGCGAGTTTTGCCCTGTCCTATCAGATTAACCAAATACTGTGCAACAAGATCCTTGATGAGTAGATCATGTATCTGGTCTTTTATGGTGGTGGCTACTTCGCTCCCCCTTAGGGTTGTGAGTAGGAAAATTGATGCTAGGTCAGCTCTCTGACTGAGCGCATCAGCAACATTATTAGTCTTCACATTTCGGTACTCCAGGTTGAAGTGAAATTCCGCTAGGAGTTCCTGTCACCAGTCTTGTCGGCCATTCAACTTCGGTTGGGTCATGAAATGGCTAATAACTTTGTTGTCAGTCTTGACCAGGAACGGGGTTCCTAGAAGATAGTGCCTCCAAAGGCGTAAGAAATGAACGACAACCAATAATTCTTTCTCGTGGGTAGCATAGCGCCGCTCTGCATCATTCAGCTTCCGACTCTTGTACGCTACATGATGCCCTTCTTGTAGTAAGACTCCACCAAGAGCATAGTTGAAAGCATTCGTTTGGACCTCGAATGACTTGGCAAAATCAGGGAGGGCCAAGACGAGGCTACTATACATAGGCACTTTTAATGCGTTGAAGGCCCCCGCTCGCCTGGAAATAACCCTTCTAGGGACCAGAGGGGCTTCTTGCGAAGAAGCAGCCACATGTAGGGGTGGGCATCGGTCCGTTCGGTTCGGTTATGAATATTATCAGTTTAGAAAATCGGTTATCAGTTTACAAATATGATAAACTGATAACCAAACTGACAAGATATTAGTTATCAGTTATCGGTTAATCCGTTATCGATCATTATCAGTTCGGTTATCGGTTTACCCTATAAGATAACTCAATCTAGAGTTAAGCAAAAAATAAAAGACAAGTCACTCGAGTTAGGCAAAAAAGAGAAGAATTCATATATAGTATACTACCTAATTCTGCATTCTAGCCACAACTAATATTTGAAGCATGTTTCATTTTGACAAATTCATGACATGTGAAATCTTAAAAATTGATACTACAACTCCAAAAACATTTCATATCCAATTCACTGGAAATATTAGTTAACAGGGACATAAATTACAACCTTTTGGTTTCCTGCCAAACCATAGTCAAGCGATCAATATCATTTTCCAGAGTCCAATTGTAGCAAGAGCAACAAGAGTACTAGTAATTCAACAGTTGTCCAAACACAACTGAAATAGTGTTAACTTCAAAAACAATTATCCAAATACATTAATAACAATAAAAAGTAGTAGTAATTTCACCTTAAAATTAACAAGTACAAATATAGTACTAAATCATGAGCACAAAATAAAGAAGCGAAAATAATCAAAACTCTTATATTTTTATTATCGAATTCTACTGTAAATGTAACACCCTGTACATTCGGCTTAGCTATGAAT
Source organism: Nicotiana undulata (assembly GCA_005239495.1). NCBI lineage: Eukaryota > Viridiplantae > Streptophyta > Magnoliopsida > Solanales > Solanaceae > Nicotiana > Nicotiana undulata. The sequence continues at coordinate 14,023 of ML295459.1, read as the reverse complement.
GAGTTAAAGGAGTAGTAAGGTTATATTTTGGACATATGAAGTCCTATCGGGATGATTATGGGTGAAAATAGTTGTTTCAAAATACAGATGGAAAGTGAGGTGCATAAGATTCGACAAAATCGACTAAGTTTGCAGAAGATCCATCTTCCAGCATAGTTTGATACAAATATGTAAGTAATTTAGGAAAACTCAAAGCATGAAAGTTGTAGGACTTTGAAATATCTTTCCAAATATATATTGTGTATCCCAAACGGATCTCTACGAAAATAGTTATGCCTATTTTACAGAACAGTGTGCAATATGCGCGGCCCGAGCGTGACCACACACATGTGGAAGTGTTCCTACCATTTTGTGCGGTCAGGCCTACAGGTGCGCGGGGGCGCACTTGGGGAGTCATTTTTAAAGCTCTACTTCGTCCCCCACAACCCCAAAACATAAAAACTTTCTGTAGAAAGGAAAACTCTCAAAAACCTAACTCCTTAGGGGTCCCTCCACCACCCAAGGTACGTTCTAATGGTGATTCTAAGTTAATTTTAATTTTCCAACATCTTATTAACATGGGTAAACCCTCCATATCATTATATATACGATTGGGACATCATTGTTGAGAGAAGGAACCCTAGAACTCGAATTCAAGGGGATTGAACTTCAAAAAGGTAATGTCTTCATCCTCTAATTGATTCTAACATTGGATTAATGATTGTAGACTCTAGTTCATGAGTTATGTTTTGATGGGTTTGACAGAAAAGAATGAATGGTTATAGGTTTGGGTTGTTGGTTGTTGATTATTGGTTAAGGGTGTTGCTTACCTTATGGGTGATGAAGAATGATGTTGATTATAACCATTGAGACTTTAGAATTTATCTAGGAGCAAGAGAATGAGTTATTGGGTGTAGAAACACCATTAATAAGGTCTATTCAGCTTTATTCTCACCAAGTGTTTGATAAAATGCCTAAATGACCAAAATATGAGTATCATAGCTAATTGGGAATCTTTTTGACTTGTATTGATATAAATTAAAGTTGAAAGGGTTGACGAATGTTGTATTATGCTCAAGAGCAGGAAGTTAAGGTATGTGAGGATAACTCTCCTATGTTTGGGAATGTTATTGATTCTCCCTACACTACGTTTCTTTTACCACGTTACCAATTGCCTCAGAAATATAGTTAAGCCTAGTTCCTTGAATAATTGCAGAACTTCTATTCTCTAGCTTCATAACTCATTCATGACTTTCATTCTGAACTTTGTGAAATCAGTGCTTAATCAATATAGACTTGGGTTTGATGCCCACAAGTCTCAGTCTAGATTACTCGACATGTCATAAACAGTTGAAGTTTCAATTTTGCATAATCAGTTCATGAATACATGTCTCAGTCTAGCTCTATTAAGTATTCAAGTATCATGTAACTCAGTATTGTTCAGTATTTCAGCATCATGTATTACAATATCATGTATTTCAGTATGATTCTCAGTTCCTGAATTTTGAACACCTGTATTTGGGCCTGAGGCCGTAGTTTATATGCTTTATGCATACTTGGGCCTGAGGCCGTAGTTTATGCTTTATGCATGTTTGGGCCTGAGGCTGTAGTTTATGCTTTATGTATTTTTGGGCCTGAGGCCGTAGTTTATATGCTTTATGCATACTTGGGCCTGAGGCCGTAGTTCATATGCTTTATGCATACTTGGGCCTGAGGCCTTAGTTTATGCTTTATGCATATTTAGGCCTGAGGCCGTAGTTTATGCTTTATGCATGTTTGGGCCTGAGGCTGTAGTTTATGCTTTATGTATTTTTGGGCCTGAGGCCGTAGTTATGTATATGTATACTTGGGCCTGAGGCTGTAGCTTGTGCACATATATATTAGGCCCGAGGCCGTAGCTTATTCAGATAAACAGGTTGTTCATCATTCAGAAGAGGGAATATTCATATCCTTACTTCCTTTCAGTTCAATTATTAGTTAGCATTTCAGTTATCAGTTATTAATTATCAGTTCAATTATCAGTTATCAGTTATCAGTTCAGTTATTAGTTATTAGTTATCATTTCATTTATCAGTTATCATTTCAGTTATCAATTATCAATTCTCCGTTACCAGCTTAGTTTCAGTTTTCAACATTTATAATTCTTTCTTTCAGTTGCTTTACATACCAGTGCAATTCAAATGTACTGACGTCCCTTTTGCCCGGGTCTTGCATCTCACGATGCAGGTAATGCTTTACAAGTTGACGATTAAGAGCACTAGGATTCTCTTACCAGCTATTTGGTGATCCCTAGTTATTTCGGGGCATTATCATTACCTTACAGTCTTCAGTATTTTCAGACAATCAGTGTTTTCAGTACTTCATTAGAGGCTTCATAGGCTAGAGTAATAGTTAGACAGAGTCGCATGCTTTTCATATTAAGCTATGTTGGCTACAAAATATGTTTCCGAATTGTATTAGTGTTTTCGCACTTTGATTTATATCATCCAGGCTTTCAATATCATCATGTGTTAGTTTATCTTCTGCATCCAGTATATTATGATATCACATGTTGATTCAGCCAGCCAGTTGGTTCGCTCGGTCACATGTAGTCAAGCACCGAGTGCTGTGTTATGTCCAGGACCAGGTTCGGGGCGTGACAGTAAAACTCAAAAGAAAGAAACGAAATTTGTTCTTAAGATAGAAGTAATTTTGGAATACAAACTTACGCTAAGATTCTAAGAATGTGGTTTTACTTGAAATTTTGAAGAAGAACTGTTCAAGAATTGAAACAGAGTTTGACGAGTGAATTGTAAACTTCAATCTTGAATGCGGCTTGGAGAATTGGGAGAAAAAAAGAGAATGAAGCCCTAGATGTATTTATATACTTAAGGGTAAAATCATAATTTTATTAAATCTTATTGGGTTATCGGTTAACCTGTTAAGAAATTGGGCAAACCATGGCCCCAATCGATAACCCAATACTGAAAAAATACAAAATCATTACCGAACTGTTAACCCAATAACCCGATATCGATACCCCAATAAGCTTTTTTCGGTCCGGGCTATCGGTTATACCCGATATATGCCCAGCCCTAGCCACATGTTCTTCTTTAGGCACCCGAGCTAATGAGGATTCGGCCTTACGAGCATCCTCTTTAGGTGCCACCAACTCTTTATCAGCATTTTCTGAGTCATTCTGCTCTTGGTTGATGTATTCCATGTCTTTGTCATCCTCGAAAAAATCCTTGAGCTGACGAAGAGCTTCGGAGCACGGGACACGGGTAACCAAAGTATTTTTGGTGTTCTTCTTGATCCTGAGCATGATTCTTCTTATTTTCTTGACCTCGCTAAGAGTGCCCAAGGAGTTAGGAGATCTCTTTTTCTTCTTAGGTGTCTCCTCCTTCTCCGCAGCAACTTCGGCAATAGGCTGTAGAGAGGCAGAGGGTTTGGAAGAGGAGGTTGATACCACGGTATCGACGACTTCCCAAAGCTTAGTGGACTTTGGAAAGTGTGTGAAAGAAGGAGTGAGTTGTGTCGGTGATTAATAAAGAGCGATAAGGAAGATATCTACCAAAAATAATCACTCACCATGGTAACGATCCTCCCACTTGCCTTTAGAGAGCTTACACCACACATGCTCGGAGTAGGTTATATGCTTGCATATACCCTCGATCCTCTCCCTCCAATGCGGGACCGCATTAGGGACTCGGGGGAAAGCTGCACATTGGATGAGATATGTCATGAGTGAAAAACAAATAAATACAAGAAAAAACTTTGACGATTTAAAAGGAATTAAACTTACGATTCGAGTTCCACTTCTCAAGGAACGACATGAATTCGGGAGGAATGAGGTCCTCGGTCTTTAACTGAACGAACTTCCCCTGCAAGGATCAGTCTATGTCTTTGTATATAAAGGAGAAGGGAGCCTTCTTTGCCCGACGGGAAAGTTTGATTAACCCCCATCGAATGATTGGGGGTTGTACACTCGATGCAAGTGATCAACCGTGAATCGTTCTCCTTCATATTATTCGCAAAGTGGTGGAGAATAGTCACGATCCTCCAAAGGGATGGGTAAACTTTCCCGAGGAAAATGTCGTATCTCATGCAAAACTCGAGGCCTACCGTATCAATGGGACCAAACGTGAAAAGATACGTGTAAACACTTAAGTATCCTTCCACGGGTGTTGTGATGTCCTCGTCAGGAATGGGAACGACCACATCCTTGCCCTCCCATTTGCAGTCCTCTCGGAAACCTTGAGTGTCTCCTTGGTAATGGAGCAAACATACCTCCACGCCATATCACTCCAATCTCCTTGTGCGGAGGCTTTCTCGACTTTGAATTCGTTATCTATGGAGCAACCACTGGGGAAAAAATCTGTAAGTGGAGGTCCCCGAGCTATTACCAAAGGAAGTCGGTGGCCGAGGAAGAGGTCATCGGTGCAATATTTTGGGGAACCGATTTTGAAGTCTTCGCCATACCTATCTGAGAAAATAAAGATCTATGGATCTGATATGAAGATTTGAAGATAATGTATGGAGGTTCGAAGATGAACTATGAAGATATGAAGTTATGAAAAACAAGTTGTGAAGGCTTGAAGGAACGACGAACGAATTAAGATATGAAAAGCTCGAAGGTAACATAGGGAAATTTGAAGTCAGAAAGTAAAAAACTGAAAGTGAGAAACCAGAACTTTTATAAGGAAAGGGTAATGATTGTGAACATCCCAAATTCGGTAACTACCAGGGTGTTCAACCGCCGACCGAGGCGTATCCAAATTCAGAGCGACGTGATTGATCGGACATTTCGGTTTGTCAGCTCGCGCATGATTTACGAGAGAAGGAATCGGGGTCCATTAGTCACTTATCATTGCTCCTATAATCTATTCTCCGAGAAGTTATTGGATTATCTGTATACAAGTGAAATTTGGGAAAGAGTTATCCCCGATTTCTTATTGTGAAACGAGGAACGACGTTACTTGTTACTGGCTCGAGTGAGACCGAAAATACCCACAGATCGAAACCAAGAACAGATGAATGATATAACAGGTCTCAAGAACGGCCAAACCCGGAGGTAATCAAGCTCGGGTGAGATGAAGAATCGATGGTAAAGGAAAGGCAGTTAATGGAGAAAAGTGAGGAGCCGAAATATTTGTCATAAGTCGGCTTTTGCAGTGCGGATCACACTCGGTATTGGCTGCGGATCTTATTTTCATGGGAGAGAAGGAAGGAAAATATTTTTTTACTTTATTTAGACTTGTACTAGGGTCAAATATCCTCTACTATATAAAGAGGAGGACCCCTTCATTATTTTGGGTCACTTCCTTCACGCATAACAAGGCAATAAAATTCACTTTTGCTCTCAACAATCGTTTTAAGTGCGTTTTAGTTATTTACCCGTTTATTCAGATCAGAAATCTATCTCGAGGACTCACTCAAAACCAACCATTCACATTAAAGCTAAGCACGAGGCTTAGTTACCGCGTCACTTTGCTTTGATTGTTTCTTCTCATTTCAATTCGACTATTTACCGTTCTTTGATTATTTGTGTTAAATTAAACCATGTATCATTTAAACTGCATACGAATTTAATTATTATCCATTTTAAAGAGTAAACAATAATCAATTACGATGCACTTACCCTCCTAAAATAAGATAAAAAGACTTTTCTCCAATCCTAGTTATGAGATTCCATTCTTTGTACAAATGCTCATAGGTATAAGAGACCCCTCATCACCCCTAAGAGCACTGGCTCTACTGTTTGCATGCCAATAGAGAGACTTCAAAAGACAATCAACTATATGCTTAACTCATACCGATTACAAGCAAACTAAGTCTCAATCCTATATTAGTTGAGAACCGCTTTATGAATTTTCTCTATGCATTAAGAATTAGTAAGATTTACTCTTTTTAGTTTTTCTACCTAGCATCGACCTCTAACTCACATAAACGTAGTTATAATTACTTGTTATTGGCTTTGCACTTTCTAATGTTATCATACATATCACTGCAATCCTGAATCGTGCTCCAATAGCTGGAAAGGGGCTTAGAAGTGATACACATTTATAGAACCTACCCATGTCTCGTGTCCGACAGAGGTAGTAAGGAGTAGTGGCAGAGCCAGATTTTTCATCAAGGGGTGTCAAAATATAAATAATTAGATGCATCAAAAAGTTAAATAATTAGATATATCAAAAATTTAAGGAGATCAACGTATAGTAAATATAAATCAAATAAAAAAATTTATCTAGCAATATAGTGTAGTTTTCTGGCCAAGGGATATCGCTTGACACCCCTTGGTTAAATGTGGCTCCGCCATTGGTAAGAGGGCTTCCGTTCTTACTCTTTACCAACTTCAGTTTTAGCTTTCCTTCGTATCAACATGTCAAGAAGGCCATATTGGGTTTAACCAAAATTCAATCCCTGTGTGCTCTTCGTCATGATTGGTTTTAGAATTGTGATCCTTACTCCAAAACACATCTTCATAGTTTACAACAATCTCCTCTAATGGAGATAATTCCGTACAATGAACAAACTAATTTCAAGAACACCAATAGACTAGCTCAAGAGGTTAGCAAGGGGGTATAATCATGCTCATCCAAAAACTTGTAATTTCCATAAGTTTCTATGCCAAGATAGATCGGGGAAGTTGTATCCCAAGAAAAAAGAGTTTCATCTCCTTCTACCGCCTTCTTTTAATACTCTGAGCAGGGCAGAGTTGGGTTAAACGTTTTACGAGATAAGGTTTTACCTGCCCCGCACAACTTACCATCCCTATGAACGTGAGTAGAAAAAAGAAAACATTAACATGGGAATTGCATTTTGTCTTAAAATTTCCATCCTATTCTACATCTTAGTTCCAAATTCACACTACTAAAAATCCGAGAAAAAGCTACCAAAGTTGGTCGCTAAACAGTGAAATAGCGACCAACAAGTGTCCAGACAGGCTTGGTCGCTTTTTCGTTGGTCCCTTTTCGTTAGAGACCAAGTTTGGTCGCTAAATAGTGACCAACTTTGGTCCCTAAGGTGAAAGGACCAAATATAACGGGTATCAACAAAAGTGACCAACATTGGTCGCTGTAATATTTTGATAATATAAATTTAGCGACCAAAGTTGGTCGCTAAATTTAAATTACATTATTATTTATTTATTTATTATAGAAAATATAGCGACCAACTTTGGTTTGTAAAATAAATTTAATTTTTTAAAATCTGGATAATAGCGACCAAAGTTGGTCGCTTATGTATAATTTTTTTTAATTTTTTTAATCCGTAGCGACCAGAATTGGTCGCTAATGGTAACAATTTGAATTATTTTTAATAAATTGGCGACCAACTTTGGTCGCCAAATTGCAGAAAAAATATTTTTTTTAAAAGAAAATAGCAACCAAAGTTGGTCGCTTTTCTGGGTATTATTTTGGCAGAAACTGCCTATTTTGGCACCTACACTACCTGCCAGCATACCAAATCCTATTACAACAATACCAACAATAAGAACTACAACAACAACAACAATAAGAAGTACAAGAACACAACAACAACAATTAAACCAACAAAATAAATTTCAATAGAACTACAAAATTAAACTAACAAAACTAACAAAAGTAATAAGTTAACACTTATTACAAGGCCATTCGAAAATGAACCAAACTTCTATTGTCTAGTTGAAAGTATACACAACTACTCAATGATTATTTCATTCTACATCATTATCATCACCGTCTGATGAATCTTCATTATCAAGATGGTAATGAGAAGGGTCATTTTGTGGAGGACGAGAAGAACGACCACGGGGAGAACGGGAGGAACTACGACGGGGAAAACGGATGGAACGATCATGTTCAAGGTGATCCTCTAGCGATGACTCGTGAGACCGGGGAATCGGAAAAGTTCCAGAAGCTAAGAGAGATTTGATCTGAGCTTGCATGCCAAGGTACTGAGCATCTCTAAGCTTCTCTCTTTCCTTGGACGCTTGTAGCTCACTTGTGAGCTTTTCCACAGTCTCCCGCATAGAAGAGATGCTCTCCCCGTCTAGTTGCTTGCCTTGCGAGGAAGTTCCTATTCCTTGCATTCCACAGTGATAGCGATGGAACTTCTTATTAGGAAGCCCGTATACCTTACCATATTTTGCACCGCCAGCCGCCTTCATCCATAGTCTTTCTGCATCCTCCTCCAAAATATGGATTGCCTCGCTCGACTCATTAGGTGGCTGGTTGTGTATGAATTCCTCCACGTCAGCTGTGAAGTGATCCTATAAGAATAATTATATTTAATTAGTACTTGAAAATTTATATAAGAGTAAATCAAAATACTTAATGAAAAGTGAAAACTTACATGTACAGTCGATGCTCGGCCCTCGACCCACCTTTCTGGATCAGTCTCTTTCTTTTTCTTGACAATATGAGTCTCCTTGAATAACTCATCTTGCTTAATCTGATGACCCAACTTCTTTTCCTGAAAATTCATAAATTATAGTTAATAAACAGAATAGATATACTTTGAAAATTAAAATAAATTAATAAATTACGTACCAATCTTCTTTTTATAGTCCCTTGGTTGATCGCACCTCCAGTGTGCAAGGAGTCTCCCTTCTCGGATGCACGAGCTTTCTTTCCTTTTTTGCTCTTCTTTAAGAACTCTGCGATAATCCACTGACTTTGCAAATCCTCCCATAAATGGTCAAGCAACCATCCAGGCTTCTGGTTGTACAGTCTAGCGTTGGAGAAACTATGTGACAACCGCTTCCGAGCCTTAAGATTAAAATTTGCAGCCACCTCCGCGCTATAGCGGTGTCCCATACACACTTGATCTGTATTTCAAAAGTTAAATATTGTATGAAAATATCATAAATATAAATAATTATAAAGCTTAAAAGAAAATTTATACCTTAAATTCATTGAAAATTTTCTCCTTCAGCGAGAATGGGAATTCGCTCCAACTCGTATAAGGGGCATCATAAAGCTTTCTGGTGGCTTTGTTGATTATACTCGTAGTAGTGTTACTCGGGATGAACCTGCAATTTAACAAAAAAAAACACATTAATATATTAGTACAAACTGTACAAAATAATAAATGTAAAAAAATCAAATTACTCTTACCCATCACCCTCAGGGACTATGATGATTATGCCATACTGATCACGATGCACCTCCTCGTCATCATCAACATCATCATCGGAATCAGGTACATTAGATGCATGTGTAGAAGGTGTAGGGGGGGGGGGTCAGAGCTAGTATCTCACAGGCGAAGGCCTGCAAGAGATGGAGTCGCTGATAAAGATGGCTGTGATCCCTTTGACTGCGACATCGCGGGATCGACCAGAAGCGGTTGTGATACTGATGCTTGTGACCCCCCTGGCTGTGACACCCGTGGCTGTGACACCCGTGGCTGTGACCCCAGTGGCTGTGACCCGGATGGATGTGAGCCATGTGCTCGAGAGGCAGCTGGACTGTATGATGGACGTACAGTCCTATGGCCCTATGCTGAAACACCGGGTGTCTGCACAAAGATGTACGTTTGGTGATGCTGTGGCGCCTCATAATATCCATCGGTGGAGGATAAGACATAGGCGAATATAATGGCAACTGTGAAGAGGGTGGAAAAGAGGGAGAATTATCTTCTACCCTCCTCTTTCCCTTCTTAGACTTTCCTTTACCCCGAGAACCAGTAGGGTAATCGTTACCTCGACCCTTGCCTGTCATCTGCATAATACAATACATATTTAGATTGAAACATATAATAAAATAGCTATAAAATGAGAGTTATTAAAGAAACCAACTTTGTAAAACTCATCGACGTATTTTTCCTCGTCGGAGAATTCTTCTTCCGAACTAGTTTGAGCTTCATCAGTTGATTCTTCTTCCTCATTTTCTATAATTGTTACTTCATCTATGTCAAATTCTTCCAATATGTGTGCAGGATGTTCCAAATCATTTTCTAAAAGTTCGTCCACTATTTGGTGAACACTGGAGATATCGTTTTGATAAGCAACATCTAACACATTCTCGACTTCCACCCTACCTACATGCTTAGTTTTAATTACAACCCACCAATCAGACTTATTTTGCCGCAATGGATAAGGAGCATAATACACTTGCCTAACATTATGTGCAATTATGAAAGGATCATAGGGATCATACTCAGTCGTATGATTAACCTCAATTATGTTGTATTGGTTGTGTACTCTTGTAACTCTTGTTGGATGTGGGTCAAACCACTTATATCTAAAGAGTATCAATTTCTTATATGGCCAACCTGAATATTCTAGTTCAATTATTTCTTTGAGCACACCATAATAATCAATATCTCCAACTTGGTTGCCATCACCTCCTTGAACCAACACCCCGCTGTTGTTGCTATTTTTATTTTTAGATCAATCCTCTGTATGAAACTTGTAACCATTCACAACGTATTTAGACATTGTTCTGACCTGAAGCCCAGCCCCAAGATATATCTTTCAAAAATTGATTTACACCATTATTTGGTTCATTTACCTACATATTGTTAAAAAAAAAATTCATAAGTTAGCGTAACTTCCAAACACTGTTTACCTACATAGTGTTAGAATATTATATGGATAAACTTACAACTTGTTTGAACCACGTATCAAATCCCGTATATACAGCATCTTGGCCAAATTGACCCACGAAGTGACTGTGACACATCAAATATTTTTAGTAGTTGCATTGAGATGTAATCAAATTAAATTTAATATTTTGATAACTACTAAATCAATACTTACTTGAGAAATGGTGTAACTTCGGGGCAATTTAGTAACACATGAAGTGTAGCTGACTTGTACTCCATATCACTCAAACTTCTCTTTCTAACATCCTTAGAACATCGGCCTGGTTGATTGAATATGGACATAGGCGGATATAATGGATCATTCACACATTGGACCGTGTTCCTATTGGGCCTATTCCTAGCACATCTCACCTTACTCTCAAAATAATAAGAGCAAAAATGAGAAGTTTCCTTTGCAAGATAAGCTTCGCATATAGATCCTTCAATCCTATTCCTCTGCTTAACAAATTGTTTGCATTTGCCAATTGTCTTACATAATTTCAGGTTAGCCAAGAACATTCTAATAAAACAAAAATTTACATGAAACTTATAATATTACCTCTCAAAGGGATACATCCATCTGCATTGAACTGGCCTTCCAAGTCGTGCCTCGTGTACAAGGTGGATTGGAAGGTGTTCCATCACATAAAAAAAACCACATGAAAATATCTTTTCCATCTTCGTAGATATTACATGAATGTTCTGATCCATCCGGAGTAGGTTTTCTTCCTTTAATGTGGAAGAACACAAGTCTTTGAAAAACAAACTAATCTCTGTGATGGGTTTCCAGATTCTTTCAGGCAAACCACAAAATGCAATAGGCACTAAGGTCTCCATGAAAACATGACAGTCATGACTTTTCAAATGGCTCAACTTCCCTACCTCCATATCAACTTTTTTTCCAAGATTCGACGCATAACCCTCAAGCATATTCAATTTCGTTACCCAATCACAAATTTGCCGTCTTTCCTCCAAAGTTAATGTGTAACTTTCTTTGGGCTTGAATATCTTACCATTGTTTTTTGTTTGCAAGTATAATTCAGGCCGCCTGCAATATTCTTGTAAGTCCATTCTAGCCTTCGGGTTATCCTTTGTCTTACCTTTAACATCCATCACTGTGTTGAACAAATTGTCAAAATAATTCTTCTCAATATGCATGACATCAAGGTTGTGACGGAGAAGATTATCCTTCCAATAAGGCAACTCCCAAAATATACTCTGTTTCGTCCAATTATGACTATGGCCATATCCGGGGAATTTATAAGGTGGAGTTTCAGTAACTTTACTAAAGTTCTGGACCCTCTCCCAAATTTCCTCACCTGATAGTATCGAAGGTGGAGAATCAAACTCCATATTATTTTTTTTGAATGCATTTTTCATCCTTCTAAACTCATGATCAGGAGGCAAGAATTGACGATGACAGTCAAACCATGATTGCTTTCGGCCATGTTTCAAAGTGAACGCTTTAGTACTTTCCATGCAGTACGGACAAGCTAGCTTACTAGCAGTCATCCACCCAGACAACATTCCATATGCAGGAAAATCGTTAATTGTCCACATTACATTAGCACACAAATTGAAATTCTGCTTGGTTGATATGTCATATGTTTCAACACCATCATACCACAATTGTTTTAGCTCATCAATCAAAGGTTGCAAATATACATCAATCAAACTTTTCGAATTACGTGGACCGGGGATAATACAATTTAAGAATATATATGGACTAGTCATTCACAACTCGGGTGGTAGATTATAAGGTGTAAGAAAGACATGCCAACATGAATATGGTGTCGCAGATACAAAAAAAGGCGTGAATCCATCCGCACACAGACCCAACTGAATGTTCCTTGGTTCACTAGCAAAATCTGGATATGTCCTATCAAAGTGCTTCCAAGCTTCTCCATCTGAAGGATGACACATAACACCAGGTAGTCTTTTATTTTCAAAGTGCCATCTCATATGAGAAGTAGAGCTGTTCGATGCATATAACCTCTTTAACCTAGGTATAAGAGGTAAATAATGCATCGCCTTGATAGCGACCATATTCCCGCTGGAAAGCCTCTTGAAACGAGGCTTGTGGCAAAATTTACAACTGTTTAAATCTGCATCATCTTTATAATATAACATGCAACCACCTTCACAACAATCAATTCTCATTGATGAAAGTCCTAACTTAGAAACCAATCTCTTTGCCTTATAGAAATCACCAGGTAAGTTGATATCAAGGTCAACTAGTTCACTCATAAGGTCAATGAAAGAGTCCATGTCTACTTGAGAAATATTCCAATGAGATTTTATACTTTGTAATCTAACTGCAACAGACAACTCAGAGTGCAAACTTCCTTCCTTTAATGGATGACTAGCTTCCTCTAACTGTTTATAAAAACGTTTTGCGTCATCATTAGGGGTTTGTTCAACATTTTCAGTGGGCTCACTCCCAAATTGCATCCCAGAAGCATTTGCAACCATATCATGCATTCTAGAATCATGATTTGTATTCTCCACCGACCTACTACTTTCACCCGCAACCATGTTATAAATCTCCCATTACTACCTGTGATGACCCAAAAGGTCATCCTAAGTAATTATAGTTAAATATGTATTCCGAGGCCCCGAAAGCCTCTATTAATATCACCTTGATATGCGTGCGTAGCCCGGGCGTGTAGCCGGGAAGTCTTTATGCTGAAATTTGATAAAAATGGAACTTTGAATTAAATAATTGAATAAAGTTGACTTTGGTCAATATTTTTGGTAAACGGACCCGGACCCGTGATGTTGAGGTCCCAGAGGGTCTGTAGGAAAATATGGGACTTGGGCGTATGCCTGGAATCGAATTCCGAGGTCCCAAGCCCGAGAAATGAATTTTTAAAGAAAATTATTTTCTGAAAATGATAAAGACTTTTAAAATGAATAATTATGTGAAAACCGTGTTATCGGGCCCGTATTATGGTTCCGGAGCCCAGAACAGGTTTATTATATGTTATGTGACTTATCTGTGAAATTTGGTGTAAAACGGACTTGAAATGACGTGATTCAGATCAAAATTAGAAAAGTTAAGCTTTATGAAGTTTTGAGAAAATTCTACGAGTTTTAAGGTTTGATTCCTTGTTGTTGATGATATTTTGGTGATTTAAAAGCTTGAAAAAGTCCTTAGGATGTTTTGGGAATTGTGTGTGTTTTTGGTTTTGAGACCCGAGGGCTCGGGTGAGTTTCGGGTAGCTAACGGGGTGTTAAAGAGTAATAAATCTGGTGTTTTGAAGTCAGATCTGGCGTCTGGTGTTTTCTTCTCTGCGATCGCTCCCTTGAATCTGCGATCGCATAGGCTTATCCTGAGGGACCCAACTGTTGTTCTCTGCGATCACATGATTGCCTCCGCGATTGCAGACGTATGCCTAGATGCCTCTCGCGATCACATCTCTCTCTCCTGCGATCACATAGAGTGAGGGTAGTCTGGGTGGGGGGGCTGGCTAGGTACCCTTCGCGATCGCAAGGTCTT
>ML295455.1:89201-214734 GCA_005239495.1 Nicotiana undulata | reverse complement strand
TATGCAATAACATGCTTAACAAGTAAACACGTAGCAAACAATACCTATTCCCTCACCGAAGTTAGACAAGTAACTTACCTCGGGTCCAAAATAGAGCGATCAACCCTCTAACACCGCATTTCCTTTATAATCCGGCTCCGAAACGATATTATCTAGACATATTCAACTCAAGTATATCAATAATGACTCAATAACTCAAACCCATAGCCTAATTACCCATTTCTAATCATTCTTCCTAAAATTCCAAAATTTGACCCCGGGCCCACGTGGTCGAAACTCGAGGTTCGGACCAAAACCCGATCACCCATATCCCCACGATTAAGAATATACAATTTGTTTTAAGATACCCCAAATTGGGTTGAATCATCCAATTTTCCCAAAAACCTAACACTACCCCAAAACCCAATTTCCCACTTGATTTTATGATTTTAGATCTAGTTTTCTAGTGATTAATGATGGAAAATGGAAGAAGACGATGTAGGAAACACTTACCCAAAGGTTTATTGAAGGTTCCTAGCCCGGGGGTCGACAATGGAGGTTGGAGGGGGAGAAGAAGGCTGAAAATGGTGAGGTCCCGTATGGAGTATTATGTTTTTATGACTTAAAATAACTGGGCGATTTTGTCCTCTGCGATCGCGGAAAAGGGGCTGCGATCGTAGAGCTTGAAGTTGTGCTACTATGCGATCGCAAAAGGGGGAATGCGATCGCGGAAGGGAACGGACCAGGCGTCTGCGATCGCAGACGAAACTATGCGATCGTAGAGAGATACTACCCAGCCCCCACCTGACTCCACTGACACGCTATGCGATCGCGGAAAGGGGGATGCGATCGCGGAGAGCATCTGGGAATAAGTCTGCGATCGCGAAGGTAAACGTGCGATTGCAGAGAACAACAATTTGTTTCCCCTAATTAAGCCTATGCGATAGCGAATCAATGGCTGCGATCGCAGTGAAGGAAACACCAAACACCATCAAAATGCAATTACACCAGATTTTCTAACTTGAAACCATCACGTTAGCCACCCGAAACTCACCCGAGCCCTCGGGGCTCAAAACCAACAACACATACGACTCCCAAAATATCCTACGGACTTGTTCAAGCTTTTAAATAATTAAAAATATCATCAAAAACCATGAATCAAACCTCAAAATCTAATTAATCAAACTTAAACACTTTAAGATTCTAGAAGTCACTTCAATACGCCGAACCTGCCTAAACTGCTCGGAACGACTTCAAACTTTGCAGACAAGTTATAAATAACACCACGGAACTATTCCCGGTCTCGGAATCTCATTCAGACCTCGGGAACATAACATCACTTTCCAAGTCACATTTCAAATTCTTTGAAACCTCAAAACCTCATTTTGATCCGAAACCAGTCAATTCAAATCCGTTTTACACCAAATTTCACAGATAGGACAAATAATATATAATAAACCTGTTCTGGGCTCCGAAACCATAATACGGAACCGGTAACGAGGTTTTCACATAATTATTCACTTTCACATTCCTTTATTATTTTCAGAAAATAATTTCTTTTAAAAATTCATTTCTCGGGCTTGGGACCTTGGAATTCGATTCCGGGCATATGCCCAAGTCCCATATTTTCCTATGGACCTTCCGGGACCGTAGAATCACGGGCCCGGGTCCGTTTACCAAAAATGTTGACCAAAGTCAACTATATTCATTTATTAATTATCAAAATCCCATTTTTATCAGTTTTTCACATATAAGCTTCCCACCTACACGCCCGGGCTGGTTTTCTCGGGCTTGGGACCTCGAAATTTGATTTCGGGCATATGCCCAAGTCCCATATTTTCCTACGGACCCTCCGGGACCGTCGAATCACGGGTCCGGGTCCGGGTCCGTTTACCAAAAAGGTTGACCAAAGTCAACTATATTCATTTATTAATTATCAAAATCCCATTTTTATCAGTTTTTCACATATAAGCTTCCCGTCTACACGCCCGGGCTGTGCACACATATCTAGGTGAGACTAACGGAGGCTCTCGGAGCCTCGGAACACAGATATAGCTTAAATTACGTAAGATGACCTTTTGGGTCATCACAGGTAAGTCTTGACTTAGACGGGATTTTTCTCATTTTTCAAAACCTTCATAGGTAAGTGATTCTTAACTCGTTTCTTTCAATCTTTCACTTCATTTTACAAAACTTCAACCTAAAATCTAGGAATTTCATGGTAGAAATTGGGAGTTTGGGTAGAATTATGGATTGTTGGGAAATTGGAAATTAGACCTCAATTTGGGGTCTGATTTCGAAACTAGTTACATATTCGGGCTCGGTGGTGAATGCATGAATGAGTTTTGGTCCAAACCTCGAGTTTTGACCAATCGGACCCGAGATCGATTTTTGACTTTTTGGGGGAAAATCTTGGGAAACCTAAATTTATGTATTGAAATTGATTCCTATAGCAATATTTGATCTTATTAAGTTAATTATGGCTAGATACGAGTGGTTCGGAGGTGGAAACTAGAGGAAAAGCAGTAATTAAGCAGTGAGTGGCATGCAGATCGAGGTAAGTATTTTGTCTAACCTTGACTTGAGGGAATTAGAAACCCTTGGACTATTTGATTATGTGAAATCCATGTGGGCGGTGTATATGCGAGGTGACAAGTGCTACGTCGCCAAATTATCTGTTTTCCTTGATTTACTGTTCTCCTTTAATTTTTTCACTTCCTTGTTAATTGTTATATGCTCTAAATGCTTCCATGCTTAATTGCTACGTGTTAATAAACATCTCCTCCTATTAGCTATGTTAATTCTTCCCATAGGATCCCTAATCCCTCCTATTTGCTTAATTTGACTTGTTATACCTTTAGAGTTGTAAGTTGCTTGATTGGTCTCGTTGTGTAGTATTATTTGAATAGAGTTGATATTTATCAAGGTTTCCTTTATTTGGTTCAGTTCGGTATTTATTTATCGTAAAGGCCTTGTGATTTAGATGGTAAATTGATTGTGTACATTGAGTGTTTGGTACTTGTGAGCACGTATTTTTACCTATCGTATAATCCTACAAAAATCTCAATAAATTAATTGGTTTTATGGATTTTTTGTTGAATTTTACTGCTATTTGTGAATTTATTTTACATTATGTAGCCATAATTCATTTTTTAAATGTATAAATAATTTAAAAATTACATAATTAGGTGCATAACCTATAATTATCATTTAAATGATAGCAAAATGTAATTACCCGACATAGAGTAGGTTTAATGTTCAAATTCTTGGTTTAATTACTTTTTCATTAACAAAAATTGTGAAATTTGATTAGGAGTAAATTAAATGGTGTGATTTTTAATTAATTCGCAAATGTAGACAAAAGACTAGGTTAAAATTAATTAATACATTTATTTTTAGCATTAATGTAGTTTAAATTAATTAGGTAAGTTTAGATTGGCAAAAAATGAGTAAAAAACGGACCTGGGCTGGAATTGCCAGGGCCCAAGAACAATTACCTACCAACGACCCAAATACCCAATCCAATCTCCAACCCGGCATGACCCCTCCATTACCCAAACGACCCCGTTTAGTAATTAAAAGATCCTAGTCGTTGATCTTCCCAGATCCAACGGTTGGGAACTAATTATTCATTAAGTATATATATGTCCAAACCTTACCCCCTACCCCCATTTATCTAAAGTATTACACCCCCCTTCGTCCGTCTCTCTCATCTTCTCTAGAGACCGGCCAGCCCCACCGTCTGCCCACCAGCTCTCCGATGTCCGCCGCCGGCCGGAAATCGCCTCCAGCGGCGGAGCTCCACCAATTGACCCCAAATTTCTTCCAAACAACCTCCTTCCTTTACCCAGACCCATCCCACTATTAATTTCCCCAAAATCCTCACCCATTTGCGGCAAATCCAAATCTGAGATTCCAAAAAAGGGGAACAAAACCCTAGTCTATTTCTCTTTGCGATTTTAGCAGTTTCAAGACTCGATTCGAGTCAATATTTATACCAATCGATTGTTCTTGATTAGTATCATTTTCGGCTCTTTTCGAAGCTCGCCGGATTCCGGCCAAGTCAACTCTAACGAGCCAGGCTTCGTCGTCATCGTCGCTTCATTTGTCCACTCATCTCCGGCCAAATCAGTGTCCTTTTTCTTTTCCCTTTTCCTTGTTTCTTTTTCTGTTTTGTTAGATAATTAGTTAGGTTTAAATTGCTAATTAGTTCATTTAAAAATAGGATTACTTAAGTTGATTACATGATTAATTAGTTAATTGCATGTGTTAGACTAATTGAATCAAGTTTGTTTAAGTTACTAATCTAGCTAGGTTTAGTTAGTTAATTTGATTCTTTTTTTGGTTGTTCTGTTCTTAACGGGTCAATTTTGATGTTTGAAAGGAATTAAAAAGGGTGAACGGGTAATAGAAAGAACTTAGAGGATTGAAAAGAATTGGGAAATCAGAAATTTAGTAGGAAATTTCTAGAGCTGGACAGCTGTAGGAAAATCTGTTAGGAAATATTCCCTCTTATCCCTTAAATTCAGGAAATAGAAAGTAGGGGAAAGTGGAGGAGTTTGCCCTATATATAGAGACCCTCATTCACAGAAAAAGGGGAGATAGACACTGAAATACACTCTAAGAAATCACACTCTAAAATTGGTAAATCGGCTCTCAAAAAACAGAGTTGAAAGAGGATTTTTTCCCTTGCAATTTTCTGCATTTTCAAAAGTGTTTAGCTCTAAAAATATTGTATTCTAGTTCCTATTTGGTATTCATCTCTATTTAAAGAAGAACAAAAAAAGAGGGAGTTCTTTAAGGCTTTTGGTTTTCTGTTTTAATGTTGGTGTTTTGAAGTTGGGTCTTGAAGTTGGAAATCAATCCTGGGATCTCTTGGTTTTCTCTGTTGGTTTATGCCGTTGTTGGTTTTATGCTGCTGTTGTTTGCTGATTAATTGCTGCTTTCAGGAAAATATAATAACTTTATTTTCTTTGCCATAACAGGTACCTTTTTGAATCTCAAAAATGGAAATAGAGTGTGGATATGGTGTATGGAAGACGCTTATTTGCTGGAAATCCATGGAGTTGTTTATTTCTGATTTATTTCCTCATCTTCTTTTTATTTTCTTTAAAATGATTTAGTTAGTATAGTTGGTATTTGTTGTTATATTCAGCGTTGATGATTCAGTTTTTTTTATCATTATCTATTGTCAATACTTGATATCCAACATCCTACATAATGTATATGAACAGACAAAAAGTTGTGAATGAGTAATAGAATTGTATCCATGGTATGAATGAAAATCTGAAAGATTCTGTTGTTGAATCCATGTATGATTTTGGGGTATTCATGGTGATACTTTTGAAAGTGTCTTAAGTTTGAATCACTGCTTTATTTTGAGCAAAATAGGTACTGGATTTGGTGTTTTCTCTCTTTTTGTGTTTTAATTGTTATTTTCCTTTCATTTGATTTTACTTTCTTCTCTCCTTTTCTGTTAGTAATTAGGAAAATTAATCTGGTTGAGCCTAAATTAGTACTGAAATAGAAAACAGGAAAAGAGGAACCCTGAGATAAAAAAATAAGCTGAACTGAAATTATTTGTAATACACCACGATTCTAGGATAGGTAAAAAGAAAATTGATTGATCATGTCAGCCTTCATCTTATTGTCATCTTGTAACTCTCTATTTTGTTTAATTTGACAAAAATTGCTTAGGAACAAATAAATTTGCCTTATTTATTACCATATAATTCGAAATGTGTTATTTGCTTTATTTTAGTTCAAGTTATGTATTTCTTTTTCGAAATAGCCAATCTAAGATGGCTTAATGCGAAAAAATTGGGATAAACTAGGCCATAGCTCGAACTCGTGACTTGATTTAGAATATGCCATTTAGATATAGTGAATTTCGAAACTCCTCTTAGATAGTGACTACCTTGAACTTAGAAGATAAATTAATTGTCAAAGTATACGTTTTGCGTAACTTTTAATGAAATAACTAAAAATATACCCTTTTTCTCAATTGTGTATACGTTTACGTAACACAAATAAAAACTAAAATGAACACTCGTAGAGATACTTTTAGGAACAAATTTCCCTAAAATTATCGGAATTGCGTACACGCTCGCGTGGCGTGATTTTGGTTTCTTTTTGACAACAAAACCCAACACACGCTTGCGCACTTTTCATATTATTTGACGAGTTCAGTGTCGAGAATTGTGTCCACGTACGCGTGACATAATTTTAGACACATTTTAAACTCTACGGGTTTACGCATACGTGACCCGTCTCAAATAATTCTTTGAATACAAAAAGCGGTAAGAGATATAAAGTGCACGTAGGCGCAAAAATAGTAATTAGGCCAAGTTTAATCATTAAGAGACCGTGCTAGAACCACGGAACTCGGAAATGCCTAACACCTTTTCCTGGGTTAACAGAATTCTTTACCCGGATTTCTGGTTCGCAAACAATTTAACGCAGTCAAAATTCTTCGGTTTTGGGATTTCTAAAAAATAAATAAATGGTGTCTCGGGACACCAAAAAAAATCCAGGTGGCGAATCTGAATAAAATAAATCCCAAAAATCGAATAATGTCACTTAACGTGGAAAAACTCCCTCATTACCCTTACCGGGTGAAAAAGGAGGTGTGACAGCTCTGGCGACTCTGCTGGGGATTGAATTCAGAATCTCTGGTTCAGGGTTCAATAATTCGAGCTTTTTATGTGATTTTACTTGGCTTTGTTGAATTGTGATATTACTGTATTTTTGTGCGCTCAATGTGCTAATTGTCATTTATTTACTGCTTTGATATTTATTTGAACTGTATTTAAAATGTCTTCTTACGCCTCCCTTATGAGTCTTCTAAAATTGGTACACACGTTCGCGTGACCCGCCTTTCTGTTAGAGGTCATACCAAGTAAGAAATACGGGGATGGACTAGCCACTAGGCCGGATAGCCTTTCGTGCTACCGGTACGTCGCTCCCACCCCGACTCGAGTTGTCTGCTCGGGTAGCCAAGGTCTAGAATAAAACCCCAGGTGTAAACCGTAGAATGACAAAACCTCATACCGGATCCCTAGTAGGAACGTTTATCTGCATCATGTGCATTTTGACTTAGGGGACTCAACACAGGGGTTGGGTACGTCTAGGAGAGGTGTACCCGAAACAAAAAGACCATCCTGATGCATCCTATTTGATTACGTGCATTATTTGTCTCGGTTTGTCTGTTGACCGGCTAAATAAAGAAAGAAAAAAATAGAAAAACCAAGAGCGAGAAAGTATAGGAAATTACCAGTTTGAAAAACTTGATATTTGAAAATACCTCGGAACTCTGTCAAATTTTTCGGAAAAGAAAAGGATTTCAAAACAATTGAAAAATAAGAGGGAGAAAAGGATTTCCAAAATAGTTGTAATTGAAGAAAATTTCAAAGTCATTTTTCTTTAGTTGTGTCAAAACTGACCGAACTACGTGTGTCTGATTCTCATCGGATATGAGATACGCAGGCAAGCCTCATCGGTGCCGACCCCACTTTTTAAAAAACAAACAAAAATATCTGTCAGTCAAAATAAAACCGACCAAGCGTCGGTTAAAGTCTTACACCGTTCTTGCCAAAATAGCCTTAAAACATGTTACATTGTCGAAGGGTTGTTTTAGTTAAAGAAGAATTTGTCTGTCACTTTTTCCGAAAAGTACCTTGTTTAGCCTCAAAACTTTACTCGAAGTAGGAAGGGGCCGTATTTGCAAAAATAACCACTTTGGTCAATATTTCACAAATAAGCCATTTTAGGAGAGTTTGTCTTTAAAAAATTAAAAATGGGTCTTTTGTGTCAAAATCAGAGGTAATCTTAACCCTGTTTGATCACAGGTGCAAAAATGAAAAATGTCCAAACTCCGCAACTAAACACTGTTTAAGGGGCTCCACTACAACTCCAAATGTGGTGGCATAGATAAAGAGGGAAAAGAATGGATTCGCAAACAGTTGGGGTCTTTTGTTGATCTTATGGGGGTCAAGCCCGGAAAAGACTTGATTTAAGCCTTGGTAACCTTTTGGGACCCGGTCCACAATGTGTTCCGCTTCTCAAATTTTGAGCTCACTCCGACTTTAGAAGAGGTCGCCGGATATGTGGGTTTTGATACAAACTTAAGGAATCAACAACTCATCTTTCCAAGACCTATCTCGGTGCGCCGGTTCTTCGAGGTCCTTCATGTTAGCCGGCAACTCAACAAAAACCGAGTATTCAATGGGTGTTGTTCATTCTATTTCCTCTACTCCAGATATGGCTTCTCAGATGGATTTGAAAGACATGAAAAGGGCTTGACCAATAAAGAAGATAAGGATACCTGGGGAATCCATCGCCGGTTTTCTTTCATCGTAGCATTTCTGAATGTTATGGTCTTTCCCAATGCTGAAGGGACTATTGACATTTGGGTGACCAAAATCGCCCAAGTCTTGACTGAAAAGAAATACCATACCCTGGTTCTCCTCATATTATATGACATATTCCGGGCTTTGACTGAATGCAAGTTAGGAAAAACATTCTTTGAAGGTTGTAATGTCATTCTTCAGATGTGGCTAATTGAAAATCTTCGCCACCACCCACCACTCATAAGCTATGGTATCGATACTGATAAAAACAACTTCATCCAGGGCTATGAGGAAAGAGTGAAAGATTACCTTTATCCATAAGGGGTCGAGGCCTGGGTTGATCATCTGAAATCTCTAAAAGCAAGCCAAATAGAATGGACTTTCGGATGGATCCCACTCAGAGAAGTCATACGTATGTCCGCTGTCCGGAACCACCTGCTGTTGATGGGTCTCAAGAGTATCCAACCATATGCACCCCAGCGGGTTCTGAGACAATTAGGCCATTACCAAGTCATACCTGAAGAAGAGGATTTGTGCGTCCAAGTTATCGAGCTACACCCCGAGGCCCCCTTACTTGAGGCCTTAGTTCAACAAAGTTGGAACGGGTGTCGGTACTTGAAAGCAGATACTCAGGTACCCAATCCTACTAGAGGGGAAATTGATCCAAGGTATGAGGCATGGTTTGAGAAAAGGAGTTGCATCATTGAAGAACCAGAACCCGAGCCAGAGAGGCCCTCTAAAAGGCCTCATGTGCAAGCTTTTGATGATAAAGTTCAAGAAAGGCTAGTTTGGGCCAAAAAAGAAAGAGAATATCAAGCCACCATCCATGCTTTAAAAGAAAAGTTGAGAAATACAGAGTTTGACAATCAGTTGCAGGCACAGGTAGTTGAGGGTGAAAAACAGCAAATGACCCGAGAAAATGAGGTGCTCCATGCCCAAGTTCAGAATATGAAGATATCCCTCGAGACACCTGTGAAAAGTGAAAGAGATGAAAAGCTCATTAACAACTTAAGGTTGAAGGTGCATTACTACACTTTCGATTTAAGAAAAGCTGAAAAAGACTTGCTAGAAGCCAAAAGGGAGTTAGCAAAAGGGATAGAAGAGCAGACTCGTCAACTGAGGCAAAAATATAGTAAAGAAATGGCCATCTTGAAAGAAAAATTGTTCACCATGGGGAACGAAATGGTCCAACAGACCAAAGACTTCAGAGCAGAAAGGGAGCATTGGTATGCAGAGATTGGTCAGCTGGAAGGAACAGTGAAAGAATTGCAAAAGCAGAATAATGCAACTACCCAGGTGTTAGAAGCCCGATCACATCAAGTAGACCGCTTACTTTGGGAGAAGGGAATCATACGGCATATAATTAAAGAAATAGCCGACTATGTGATGCAAAAAAGCCATGAATGTGAGGGAATGACCACTTCTATGTTCTTTGCCACCATGATGACTTTCGTCCATCAAGTAATGGACGAATTGGATCTACTTCAGCAGGATATTGCACAGAGGCCTGCCAATGCACCACCAGCACCGAGAAGACAACCAGAGGCTCTCCTTTACCATTGATGTTTTTTGAGTCTGTACTTTTATTGCTTTAAATGTTAAGATGCCTTGTTTTAAGTCTAGAGTCTGTATTTTTCTTTCATGTTCATTTGGTATTTCCAAAAATCGCTTGTAACGAAAAGAACTATCTTTAATAGTGAAATGAAAATTGCCTTTACTTATCTATTCTGTGAACTACGTAATGATCTAATTCATGCGGCGTCATGATACGTAGGCAATCCACATAGAATTTGATCATAGCCCCCAAAGAAAAGAACAAATAAAGAATAAAAAGAAAGAAAGAGAGAGATAATACTAAAGCCGGGATGAAACACACAACCGTTGCAAACATTTTTAGAGCAACAATAACTGCTTAGGTGCATCACATCCTAACGTGTGATTCCTATGTGTTAATATCTCCCACTAACCCAATTTGATGTCTACTCTTAAAAGGTTACTATTCTTACGGTGGTTGGTTTGAGGTGGTATTCTAGCGACACATCCATAATTCACCAGATCTAAAGGAAGTGTAGCAATTACGTCGGAAAGTCACCTATCTATTATTGAACCAGAGGATGGCCCCACATCGGTTATCCCTCAAGCAGAATCGGTAGTCGCCGAAGAAAATAGAAGACTGAAATGCCGTATGCTAGAGATGTAGGACGCTTGGTCCAGTGGGAGGGAGCCACCTAATGCCATCCCCGGTTTTCCTGAACTGATTCCCAGAATCGGAGGGACCACCAATGTGCCCATTTCAATGCCAAACCCATTTACTCCATTTGGGTTCCAAACCATGGCCTCAAATTATACCGGAACGCCTTCTGAGGTTCGTGCCCAGCCATCGACTTCAGGATTACCTTCTGTGGTGTTCACCGCACCTCCAATAACTGGTGCAGCACAACCAACACTGGCGCGACAGAATTTTGAGCCAGTAAATTTTACTTTCCAAGCCCTTAGTTCCAGTTAGATACTGCCCGGGTTACTCCAAATGCTTACCCGCAGTACCCACAATTTGAGTCTCCTATGGAACCAGAAAAGATCTTGAAAAATATTGGACAAGATGAAATAACCCGAAAAATGAAAAGCCTCAAGCAAAGTTTGAAAAACATCCAGGGTTTAAGCGGCCAAAAGAGCGTGTCATACGCTGATTTATGCATGTTTCCTCACGTGCATCTACCTGTGGGTTTCAAGACACTAAAATTCGAAAAGTATGACGGGCACGGTGACCAGATCGCTCATCTAAAGAGATACTTTAACCAATTGAGAGGAGCGGGAGGCAGAGAAGAGCTACTGATGGCGTACTTTGGGGAAAGTCTCACCGGTATCGCCTCAGAGTGGTACATTGATTAAGACATATCCCATTGGCATGTATGGGATGACTTGGCTCGAGATTTCGTAAGACAATTCCAGTACAATATAGATATAGTTTCGGACATAAATGCTCTGTCCAATCTCAAAAAGAAAGCTTCCGAAAGCTTCTAAGAGTACGCAATCAAATGGCGGGAACATGCATCCTGAGTGAAACCTCCCATGGAGTAAAATGAAATGATAAGTATCTTCCTACAGGCCCAAGAGGCCGATTATTTTCAGAATATGATGTCCGCCATGGGCAAGCTGTTCGCAGAGGCCATACAAATTGGCGAGATGGTCGAAAATGGCTTGAAGACAGGTCGTATTTTGAGTCAATCTGCTTTGAGAGCCACCTCCCAAGCTATTCAAACCATCTTGGGAGGCCTGGCAAATAGAAAGAAGAAAGAAGAAGGAGCCATGACGGCTTCGGGCCCTAGGAATTCTCGACGACCTCAGGAATATCCAGGCCAATTTCCTGGAGCTGCACAACACTACTATCCTCATCAGGAAGCAGCCTATTCCATGCCCTATGCCGTAATGAATGCTCAGCCGCAGCCCCGACCACAACAGTATAACCAAAACAGAGCTCTACCACCTAGAAATAACCATCCTCCTCCAGCTCCATATAATCCACGCCCTCCTCAAAACAACTACCCGTACAATGCTTAACCCCGTGAACCACCAAGGAGATTTAACTTCACTCCTATTGGTGAGCCTTATGCGAGCCTTTTCCCAAATTTAGTCCAGATGGGGCTTCTGCAGCCCGTACCTCCGACCAGGCAAAATTCAACATCAGCATCATATAAGCCGGGAACCAATTGTGCCTACCATTCCAGAGCGAAAAGGAACGACACAGAGGAATGCTGGACCCTTAAACGAGCCGTGGAGAACCTTATAGAACGAAGGAAGGTGGTGCTAAGGGACGAAGAAGCTCCCAATGTGACGAACAACCCATTGCCCATTCACAATAATAAGCTTATTATCGGTATGATTTGCGAGGACCAAGATTTTGATCCAGCTTTAAAGGCTATCATCGCCATCGCAGATGTAGAGACAAAGCCCAAGATGGCACCTAAGCCAGTTAACGAAATGAAGAAGAGTGACCCTATCTCTCAGGCCGCGGAGAAGGCTAAATCCAAGACAAAGATGGGACCCTCCATAGAAGCTGTTCTTTATGTCCACAGGGCACCCAGGAAGGAACAATGTATGTTAAGTCCTCCCAGAAGACTACAATTCAACAGAGCCATGATGAACGGCCCAACAATGTATGTTCCAAAAGGGACGTACGTGGCACGGGGGAAAATAACTTCATCAAAGTTGAATGAGCCCGTGGTTATTAGCCGCGCGACGCAAACTCCCGTAAAGAATACCACTGCCATCCCTTGGAACTACAAAAAGACGATAGTAACATACAAGGGGAAAGAGATCACGGTGGAAGCAATTGAAGCAAACTCCTCTGAAGTATACCCTAATTTGAAAGAATTAGCCAAGAACAAGCACAAACTCTTCCCCCTCAAGAAACCCATCATCGCCGAAGAAGCGGAAGAGTTCTTCAAGAAAATGAACATGGCTGAATACGCCACAATAGAAGAGCTCAGGAAAACCCCTGACCAAGTCTCATTTTTATCTCTGTTGATGGGCTCAAACGAGCATAAGAAAATACTCTTGACAACGCTGAATGAAGCATATGTTCCGGCAGAGACCTCAGTCGAACAATTGGAAAGAATGGCTGAGTGCTTCTTTGAAGTAAATAAAACTGCTTTCAGCCAGAATGATCTATCACCTGAAGGGGCCCCTCACAACAAAGATTTACACTTAACGGTTAAAAGTGAGGGATATTATGTGAAGAGAGTTATGCTTGATGGAGGTTTCGGGGCAGATATCTGCCCCTTGTCAACACTTCAAAGGATGGAAATCGCTATTGAGAGAATCAGGCCGAATAATGTCTGTGTTCGTGCTTTCTATGGAGTCAAAAGGGACACCATTGGTGAAATAGACATAATCATGACAATCGGCCCTGTAGACTTTACGGTAACCTTCCAGATCCTGGATATGGACACCTCGTACAACTTCTTGCTAGGAAGACCGTGGATTCACGCCGCTGGAGCAGTACCCTCTACCCTCCATCAAATTGTCAAATTCGAATATGAAAACCAGGAGATAGTGGTCCACGGGGAGGACGAGCAGTCAATCTACAGAGACCCCTCAGTCCCTTGTCTCGAAGCCAGAGAGGGGAGTGAGCATATTGTCTATTAAGCGTTTGAAATTGTGCTTGCCGACCAACATGAAGAAGGTGCTCCATGCCCACAAACTTGCCTATCAAATGCGTCAATCATGGTAGCTACCGACATGATTAGACATGTATACAGACCCGGAAAGGGGCTTGGGGTATCCCTACAAGGCATTACTGAACCAATCTCTCTACCCGCCGCTAAATACTTCTTCGGCATAGGTTTCCAAGCCACTAATGAAGATGTGCAATGGGCCAACGCCCGAAAAAATAATGGATGGGAACTGCCTCAGCCAGTCCCACACATTACTGAGACCTTCATCGAACCACGGCATATTGAAGAAGAAGAAGAAGAAGAGGCCTTTACGACAGAAGAAATTGAGGAAATATGTGGGGCCATGAGAAAGATGTTATATGAGACCAACATGGTTCAGCTAGGAGAAGGTTCAAGCACTGCTGAAGTGTTGTACATCGGTCCAAGTGCCAAATTGCAGAACTTGAAGGCTACTCCATTCCCCGTCAGGCGGGAGACCCGGTAGTTCAGTTTTGCCATTTTTATTGCACTATGAGTTATTTCAGGGTGTAACTCAAGTGTTTTTAATTTATTGCCTTTTGGATTCCGATGTAAACCCTCCTCTGTTCAAATTCAATGAAATGAAATAAAAATTTCATCGTTTATTATTCTTTCTGATTTTGTGTTATTTTTCTTATTTTTCAGTCCTAATAATGCGGCTTTAAATAACATGACATGCTTGCGGACTTCATGCCTTGATCTTAATACACCATCTAATCTCAAAATAATAAATCAAGAACCAGAATATGATGAAGATGAGGCTTTTAGGGAAATAAACAGAGAATTGGAACAATTTGAGAATAAGCCTAAGCCAAACCAAAATGAAACTGAGCCAGTTAATTTGGGTAATTCAGAAGTGGTTCGAGAGACCATGATAAGTATTCACACGGATGAGAAAACTAGGGACACATTGATTCAACTTCTATTCGAATTCAAAGATGTGTTCGCTTGGTCCTATGATGATATGCCCGGACTAAGTGTTGATTTAGTGGTACACAAGTTGCCAACTCATCCCGATTGCCCACCCGTCCAATAAAAGCAAAGAAAATTCAAAACGGATATCAGTGACAAAATTAAAGAAGAGGTTACCAAACAACTAAAAGCCGGTGTAATCCGAGTAGTCAAATACACCACTTGGCTAGCCAACGTAGTCCCAGTACCCAAAAAGGACGGGAAACTCAGAGTATGTGTTGATTACAGATATTTAAACAAAGCTAGTCCCAAAGAAAATTTCCCGCTACCAAACATCTATATCCTGATCGACAATTGTGCCAAACATGAGGTCCAGTCATTCGTGGATTGTTATGCCGGGTATCATCAAGTCTTAATGGATGAGGAAGATGCAGAAAAGACATCCTTCACCACACCAAGGGGGACCTATTGCTACAGGGTCATGCCATTCGAATTGAAAAATGTCGGGGCAACCTATATGAGAGCCATGACTGCTATTTTCCATGACATAATGCACCAAGAAATTGAGGTGTACGTGGATGATGTCATTATTAAATCCATAACACAGGAAGGCCATGTTCGGGACTTGAAGAAATTCTTCGAGCGGTTACGCAAATATGACTTGAAATTGAACCCTGATAAATGCGCATTTGGTGTTCCTTCCAGGAAGCTATTGGGGTTTATAGTTAGCCGCAGAGCATTGAGTTAGATCCGACTAAGATAAAGTCCATTCGAGATCTACCACCTCCAAGAACCAAGAAAGAGGTCATGAGCTTGTTAGGAAGGTTGAACTACATCAGCCGGTTTATTGCACAACTTACAACAACCTATGAGCTAATATTCAAGCTTTTAAAGAAAGATGCGGCAATCAAATAGAAAGATGAATGTCAGAAAGCCTTTGACAAAATCAAAGAATATTTGTCAAATCCGCCAGTGCTGGTCCCGCCTGAACTAGGAAGAACTTTATTCCTATACCTGACAGTCCTGGAGAATTCTTTTGGTTGTGTCCTAGGGCAACATGATGTTACCGGGAAGAAAGAGCAGGCCATCTACTATTTGAGCAAGATATTTACTGGCTATGAAGCCAAATACACTCTGCTGAAGAGAACGTGTTGCGCCCTGACTTGGGTCGCTCAAAAGCTCAGACATTATTTACTGGCTTATACCACGTATCTCATAACCAGGTTGGATAAAATACATATTCCAGAAACCAATGCCCACCGGATGATTAGAAAAATGGCAAATCCTGCTCACGGAGTTCGACATTGTCTATGTCACCCGCACAACCATGAAAGCTCAAGCCTTGGCCGATCATTTGGCTGAGAACCCGGTTGATGATGAATACCAACCATTAAGCACTTATTTCCCGGATGAGGAAGTCAACTCAGTTGAAGTAATCTCAGAAGACACTAATACCTGGAAGAAGTTCTTCGACGGAGCAATCAATGCGAAAGGTGTCGGGATTGGGGAAATTTTGATTTCACCCACGGGACAACACTATCCAGCCACGGACTGCCTCCGTTTCTTCTGTACAAACAATACTGCCGAATATGAAGCTTGTATAATGGGCATGAACATGGACATTGACATGGATGTAGAAGAGTTATTAATCATGGGAGACTCTGATTTGATTATCAAGCAAGCTAAGCGAGAGTGGGAAACTCGAGATGTTAAGCTCCTTCCGTACAGGCAACATGTGGAAGATCTTAGCAAATGATTCAAAGCCGTTGAGTTCAGATATATCCCTCGATGCCACAATGAGTTAGCTGACGCACTGGCTACCCTAGCTGCAATGCTTCCATACCCAGGCAATGTTCACATTGACCCGTTGGAAATTCAAATCAAAGAAAGACATGGTTATTGTAACATGGTCGGAATAGAGCCCGATGTCCAACCATGGTATCATGATATCAAAAGATTCTTGAAAACAAAAGAGTACCCGGAGTAGGCCACTGGGGATCAAAAGAGAACAATCAAAAGGTTCGCCAGCAGTTTTTTCTTAAGCGGAGAGGTGTTGTACAAAAGGACCCCAGATCTGAATTTGTTAAGATGTGTGGATGCCAAAGAATCTGAAACGATTATGAACGAAGTGCATTTAGGGGTATGCGGTCCCCACATGAACGGGTACGTTCTCGCAAAGAAAATTCTACGAGCAGGATATTACTGGATGACCATTGAAAAGGATTGTTTCGGTTTTGTCCGAAAATGCCATCAGTGTCAAATACACGGTGACCTGATTCATGCACCGCCCTGAGAATTACATCCTATGTCAGCACCTTGGCCTTTCTTTTCCTGGGGAATGTATGTCATCGGGCCAATCGAGCCGAAAGCCTCAAATGGACACAGATTTATTTTTGTTGCCATCGACTATTTCACCAAATGGGTCGAAGCAGTCACTTTTAAAGCCGTCACCAAGAAAGCAGTGGTGGACTTCGTGTATTCAAGTATTATTTGTCGTTTTGGTATCCCAAAGACTATCATTATCGACAATGCCACGAAGCTGAACAGTAACTTGATGAGGGAGGTATGTGAACAACTCCAAATCACACACCGCAATTCTACCCTTTACCAGACCAAAGCCAACGGTGCCGTTGAAGCAGCCAATAAGAATATCAAGAAAATTCTCAGGAAAATGATTCAAACTTCCAGGAAATGGCACGAGAAATTTCCCTTTGCATTATTGGGATATCGCACGACCGTGCGTACATCAGTTGGGGCTACGCCTTATCAATTGGTTTACGACATTGAAGCCGTGATTCCGGCGGAAGTCAAAATTCCCTCCCTTCGGATCATTGTCGAAGCTAAAATTGAGGACGATGAATGGGTCAAAACCCGGCTGGAACAGTTAACTCTGATTGATGAGAAAAGAATGGTCACAGTTTGCCACGGGCAGTTGTACCAACAAAGAATGGCCCGTGCCTATAACAAGAAAGTACGGCCCAGGAACTTCGAAGTGGGGCAACTTGTCCTAAGGCGTATCCTCCCGCACCACGAAGAAGCGAAAGGAAAATTCGCCCCGAATTGGAAAGGTCCTTACATCATAAGAAAATTGTTACCAAAAGGAGCATTGTACTTGGGGGACATCAAAGGAAATGACCCCGAAACGGTTGTCAATGCAGACGCAGTCAAAAGATATTATGTTTGACCTTTTCGTGATGTAATCGTGATCGAAATGATGAAGGCTTTCTTTCACGCTACCCCAAACACCACCAGTTTTTGTAAACCCTTTGATACGGTTACCCTTTCTTGGTTACCCTCTTTGGAACTTGAAATTTTGATTAAAAAAGAAAAAAAAAAGAGAAAAAAAAAGAAAAATGATGAAAAAAAAGAGAAAAAATCAAAACAAAAGCAAATGTTTCCCTGAACTACGTCTGACTTGATTCCGAAAGGATACGTAGGCAGCCTCTCCCTGGGGTTCAGTCACACCAAAATAAAAACTCACATTCCCCCAAGAGCATAAGCTGGGACAAGTGTTAAAATTCGGCAATGATTCGCCTGAAAAGTTCAAAAGTTGTAATTCAATACAAATTACTTTTACCCCAAATCCTGTTCAAGTCCTTCCGATCGATCGACGAAGAAAAGCCAGAATTGGAGGATACAGTTATTTGAATCTGATGAAAGCAATGAGAGAAACTAAAATGAGAGAGTCTTATCGGTGAAAACCCACAGGGGCACCATAAGGCGATAATGAGAAGAGAAACAAAAAATGAGAGAGTCTTGTTAGTGAAAACTCGCAAAGAGCACTACAGGGCGACGGAGAGAAGATAAATGAGAGAGGTTAGTCGGTGAAACCCCGAAAAGGTCACTACTAATCGAAAGGAGGATGATTGGTTACTAATATCGGCATGGTCTGGGGCAAGGTTTCTCAACCTCGAGTTAAAATTTGTGACGAATTTATGAGAGCCAGATGGTTTATATAGATCAGGCATCCAGTCCAAGACGCATGTCATGTTCATTAAAGACCGCATACACTCCAGATAAGTCCTTCTTCTCTCTTCCCCCAAAAGGAATATTTCTTGTCAAAATTCATTGCTTCCGCTTCTTTGTTGTTTTTGTTTCAATCCCTTTCGGTATGACTGTTTCTAAAAGCAAGACAAAGAAAGGATGGCAAAACTAATTTACAGGTTTCTCGTTTGACGCAAGCCAACATGCAAAAGGCGCCGAGCCTCAATAGGGGCATCGAGTCAACCCCAACTGGCCGCAACAACCGATGCTTTAAAGGCAAAACTCTTGAAAGGAGAAAACCAAATCGAAATGCTTATAAAGGCAATTGAAGTGAAGGGTTGGGTCCCACGTGGCTAACTCTCTTGGCAAAGGTCAGAAAAGCTAAAAATGCTCTAGATGCTTTAAAAGTTAAACTTAGAGGAAAATCAGAAGTGAAAGGCCGATGGAGGAAAAATAAAGTTGGAAAAGGTTAAGCCCCACATCACTAACCGGTGCAGCATAATTTGAGGGGGCCAAAGCTTCCCCGATATTTTGGAAATCCAAAAGAAAAGCAAGTGAAAGGAATACAAAGGCAAATAAAGCCAAATGATGGGTCCCACGTGACCGATAGCCATGGTAAAAGCTGGAAAACCAGGGTACCCGAGGTCAGAAAGGAAACCCAATTCCCAGCAAGCAAATGAATATATGAGATCTTCGTCACAAGAATTGAGATCAAGCGGTTGAAAATCAAGGCCGCAAAAAACCACAATTTCAAACTAACAAATTGTTCTTTGATTAAAGGAAACAGGTGTAAACAACCTTGCAAAGGCAAGTGTAACAAAAAGAAAAGGAGCAAGAGCTAGAAGCAACTCCTTAGCAATAACTCAAAAAGGGAAGTTTCTCCAAAAATCCTTTCCCACACTTATTCAAAATGAAAAGGAAAGAAGAACAATAAGGTTGAAATCAACCCAAAATTGAACTGGTATAGGGTCTCCAAACCCTAGCTACACCTTTTCCAACGCAGGGTACACTCCCTGGTTGATGCCGACATAGGGTACACAACCCCTAGCTGATGTTTTCTTTTCCCGACGCAGGGTATACACTCCCATAGTCGATGTCGATTAAGGGTATCCATTCCCTGGTTGATGTTTTCTTTTCCCGACGTAGGGCACACGCTCCCTAGTCGATGCCGATCAAGGGTATACATTCCCTGGTTGATGATTGCTTTTCCCGATGCAGGGTATACACTCCCGTAGTCGATGCCAATCAAGGGTATACATTCCCTGATTGATGATTTCCTTTCCCGACGCAGGGCACACGCTCCCTATTCGATGCCGATCAACGGTATACATTCCCTAGTTGATGATTTCTTTTCCCGACGCAGGGTAAACACTCCCGTAGTCGATGCCAATCAAGGGTATACCTTCCTTGGTTGATGATTCTTTTCCCGACGCAGGGCACACGCCTAGTCGATGCCGATCAAGGGTATACATTCCTTGGTTGATGATTTCTTTTCCCGACGCAGGGTATACACTCTAGTAGTCCATGCCAATCAAGGCTATACATTCCCTGGTTGATGATTTCTTTTCCCGACGCAGGGTATACACTCCCATAGTCGATGCCAATTAAGGGTATACATTACCTGATTGATGATTTCTTTTCCCATTAAGGGTATACATTCCCTGATTGATTTCTTTTCCAGCATAGGGTATACAACCCCTAAGCTGATGATTTCTTTTCCACCCCTAGCTGATGATTCCTTTTCTGACATAGGGCATACAATCCCTAGTTGATCTTGCTTTGAGATATAGGGTATCCACTCCCTAGTCTACAATAACCCCGGGTGCACTGCTCTCGGATTTTTCCATCGCTTTCAATAATAAAGTAGTATAGATTTGTTTACAATAACTCACGAAATTTTCCCAGTGAAAACTGGGGCAGAAAGTTTCGTTCGTTTGTTTTTCTTTGATCTTTGTGCAGAATACATTTTAGGACAATGGACTCGAGACGACCCAAAATAAGAAGTTTCGATCCAGAATAATAAAACAAAAAGAGAAGTCTGAATCCAAAGTGCAGATACGGGGAAGATATGGACTATTCAGGACAAGATTGAAGTCATCCGTTCGGTATATTCTGTTTTGATCCGAAGAACGATAAGACAAAACCAACACCTGTGGCTAACAAGCATCAAGATCCAGGTTAGATTCAGTAGAAGATCAAAACTCAAGACCAGGTCTTAGATAGGAACCTTGTAACTAGTAGCTGATAGGTTTAGTTAGTGTGTCGTTTTGTTTACTTTGTGTGTAATAAGGAGATCAGCAACAACCGCAGTGAAACCACAGTTACTCGGTAGTCCCAGTTACCAATACTTCCAGAACTACACTGACCTGATTCCTTTATAGCCAAGGATATGTAGTCAATCTTGAAGCAGGGTTCGGTCAAACCTTTCAAAAACGCTTCACAACGGAACATACGAATGGGTAAAGTCGTTTATGGTCACTTACTTTGTCTTTGCCCGGAAACTCTTCGTGTTTCCGAACAAAGAGGGGCAGCTGTGAGCACGTGATTTTTACCTATAGTATAATCCTACAAAAATCTCAATAAATTAATCGGTTTTATGGATTTTTTGTTGAATTTTAATGCTATTTGTGAATTTATTTTACATTATGTAGATCTAATTCATTTTTTTTAATGTATAAATAATTTAAAAATGACATAATTAGGTGCATAACCTATAATTATCATTTAAATGATAGCGAAATGTAATTACCCGACATAGAGTAGGTTTAATGTTCAATATCTTGGTTTAATTACTTTTTTTTAAACAAAAAATTATGAAATTTGATTAGGAGTAAATTAAATGGTGTGATTTTTAATTAATTTGCAAATCTAGATAAAGACTAGGTTAAAATTAATTAATACATTTATTTTTAGCATTAATCTAGTTTAAATTAATTAGGTAAGTTTAGATTGGCAAAAAATGAGTAAATAACGGACCTGGGCTGGAATTGCCCAGGCCCAAGAACAATTACCCACCAACGACCCAAATACCCAATCTAATCCCCGCCCCGGACTGACCCCTCCATTACCCAAACGACCCCGTTTAGTAATTAAAATATCCTAGCCGTTGATCTTCCCAGATCTAATGGCTATGAACTAATTATTCATTAAGTTTATATATGTCCAAACCTTACCCCCCCTACCCCCATTTCTCTAAAGTATTACACCCCCCTTTGTCCGTCTCTCTCCCCCTCTCTAGAGACCAGCCAGCCCCACCGTCCCCCACCGTCTACCCACCAGCTCTTCGCCGTCCGCCGCCGGCCGAAAATCGCCTCCGGCGGCGGAGCTCCATCAATTGACCCCAAATTTCTTCCAAACAACCTCCTTCCTCTACCCAGCCCCATCCCACCATAAATTTCCCCAAAATCTTCACCCATTTGCGTCAAATCCAAATGTGAGATTCCAAAAAAGGGGAACAAAACCCTAGTCTGTTTCTCTTTGCGATTTTAGCAGTTTCAAGACTCGATTCGAGTCGAAATTTATACCAATCGATTGTTCTCAGTAAGAACAATTGATTAGTATCATTTTCGGCTCATTTCTAAGCTCACCAGATTGCGGCCAAGTCAACTCTATTGGGCCAGGCTTCGTCGTCATCGTCGCTTCATTTGTCCACTCATCTCCGGCCAAATCAGTGTACTTTTTCTTTTTCCTTTTCCTTGTTTCTTTTTTCTATTTTGTTAGATAATTAGTTAGGTTTTAATTGCTATTTAGTTCATTTAAAAATAGGATTACTTAAGTTGATTACATGATTAATTAGTTAATTGCATGTGTTAGACTAATTGAATCAAGTTTATTTAAGTTACTAATCTAGATAGGTTTAGTTAGTTAATTTGATTCTTTTTTTGGTTGTTCTGTTCTTAACGGGTCAATTTTGATGTTTGAAAGGAATTAAAAAGAGTGAACGGGTAATAAAAAGAACTTAGAGGATTGAAAAGAATTGGGAAATCAGAAATTTAGTACGAAACTTCTAGAGCTGGACAGCTGTAGGAAAATCTCTTAGGAAATATTCCC
Organism: Nicotiana undulata; assembly: GCA_005239495.1. Lineage (NCBI taxonomy): Eukaryota > Viridiplantae > Streptophyta > Magnoliopsida > Solanales > Solanaceae > Nicotiana > Nicotiana undulata. The sequence goes on along the minus strand of ML295455.1, from coordinate 192,269 downwards.
TTTTATCCCTTAAATTCAGAAAATAACACATGGGGGAAAGAGTAGGGGTCTGCCCTATATATAGAGACCCTCATTCACAGACAAAGGGGAGATAGTCACTAAAATACACTCTAAGAAATCACACTCTTAAATTGGTAAACGGCTCTCAAAAAACAGAGTTGAAAGAAGATTTTTTCCCTTGCAATTTTCTGCATTTTCAAAAGAGTTTAGCTCTAAAAATCTTCTATTCTAATTTCTATGTGGTATTCATCTCTATTTAAATAAGAGGAAAAAAAAAGAGGGAGTTCTTTAAGACTTTTGGTTTTCTGTTTTGATGCTTGTGTTTTGAAGTTGGGTCTTGAAGTTGGAAATCAATCCTTGGATCTCTTGGTTTTCTCTGTTGGTTAATGTCGTTGTTGGTTTTATGCTGCTGTTATTTGCTGATTAATTGCTGCTTTCAGAAAAATCTTATAATTTTATTTCTTTTGCCATACCAGGTACCTTTTTGAATCTCAAAAATGTAAATAGAGTGTGGATATGGTGTATGGAAGATGCTTATTTGTTGGAAATCCATGGAGTTGTTTATTCTGATTTATTTCCTCATCTTCTTTTTATTTTCTTTAAAATGATTTAGTTAGTATAGTTGGTATTTGTTGTTATATTCAGCATTGATGATTCATTTTTTTTATCATTGTCTATTGTTAATACTTGATATCCAACATCCTACATAATGTATATGAGCAGACAAAGAGTTGTGAATGAGTAATAGAATTGTATCCATGGTATGAATGAAAATTTGAAAGATTTTGTTGTGGAATCCATGTCTAATTTTGGGGTATTAATGGTGATACTTTTGAAAGTGTCTTAAGTTTGAATCACAACTTTATTTTGAGCGAAATAGGTACTGGATTTGGTGTTTTCTCTCTTTTTGGGTTTTAGTTGTTATTGTTCTTTCATTTGATTTTTCTTTCTTCTCTCCTTTTCTGTTAGTAATACACAAATTAATCTGGTTGAGCCTAAATTAGTCCTGAAATAGAAAACAGGAAAAGAGGAGCCCTAAGATAAAAAAATAAGCTGAACTGAAATTATTTCTACTACACCACAGTTCTAGGATAGGTAAAAAAATTTTATTGATCATGTCGGCCTTCATCTTGTAACTCTCTATTTAGTTTAATTTGACAAAAAATGCTTAGGAACAAATAAGTTTGCCTTATTTATTATCATATAATTCGAAATGTGTTATTTGCTTTATGTTAGTTCAAGTTATGTATTTCTTTTTCGAAACAGTAAATCTAAGATGGCTTAATGCGACAAAATTGGGCTAAACTAGGCCATAGCCCAAACTCGTGACTTGATTTAGAATATCCCATTTAGATATAGTGAATTTCGAAACTCCTCTTAGATAGTGACTACCTTGAACTTAGAAGATAAATTAATTGTCAAAGTATACGTTTTGCGTAACTTTTAATGAAATAACTAAAAATATACCCTTTTTCTCAATTGTGTATACGTTTACGTAACACAAATAAAAACTAAAATGAACACTCGTAGAGATACTTTTAGGAACGAATTTTCCTAAAATTATCGGAATTGCGTACACGCTCGCGTGACATGATTTTGGTTTTTTTTTACAACAAACCCAACACACGCTTGCGCACTTTTCATATTATTTGACGAGTTCAGTGTCGAGAATTGTGTACACGTACGCGTGACATGATTTTAGACACATTGTAAACTCTACGGGTTTACGCATACGTGACCCGTCTCAAATAATTCTTTGAATACAAAAAATGGTAAGAGATATAAAGTGCACGTAGGCGCAAAAACAGTAATTAGGCCAAGTTTAATCATTAAGAGACCGTGCTAGATTCACGGAACTCGGGAATGGCTAACACCTTCTCCCAGGTTAACAGAATTCCTTACCCGGATTTCTGGTTCGCAGATAATTTAATGGAGTCAAAATTCTTCGGTTTTGGGATTTCTAAAAAATAAATAAATGGTGTCCCGGGACACCGTAAAAAATCTGGGTGGCGACTCTGAATAAAATAAATCCCAAAAATCGAATAGTGTCACTTAAAGTGGAAAAACTCCCTTATTACCCTTACAAGGTGAAAAAGAAGGTGTGACAGTACTGATACGGTGGGACCGGGCTGCACGTCGCAGTATGAGTAATAAGGGAGGATTGATAAGGAGGAACACGAGTGAATGTGTTTATACAGTGGGATCGGGTTGCACTACGCAACATGAGGAATAAGGGTGGATTGATATGGTGAAATAAGGGGGACTTATTCTANGAACTTCTCTCAAAGTCACATCTCGGATCTATCCCTAATGCTACAAGAAACCTCGAAATCTATCGAGCCCGATTTTGACCGTATACATACAGAATAATAGAAAATATAGAACAGAACCAAACAGCTAATTGAAACTAATATCCGCAGCCTCTAGAGTGAACCAATGTTGTCTAGACTTTAATAATCCTTACTATATCAGATAATGAAAGAAATACCGAAAAGAAATGCAATTCAGGAAATAGAAACATATATTTTTGTTGCGGCGCACAACCCGATCCCATCAGATATCACAACATTCTCCCTTATTCCTCTGTAGCAGATAAATAAGAAGTAAATAATATATATATATATATATATATATTATTTACTTCTTATTTATCTGCTACAGAGGAATAAGGGAGAATGTTGTGATATCTGATGGGATCGGGTTGTGCGCCGCAACAAAAATATATGTTTCTATTTCCTGAATTGCATTTCTTTTCGGTATTTCTTTCATTATCTGATATAGTAAGGATTATTAAAGTCTAGACAACATTGGTTCACTCTAGAGGCTGCGGATATTAGTTTCAATTAGCTGTTTGGTTCTGTTCTATATTTTCTATTATTCTGTATGTATACGGTCAAAATCGGGCTCGATAGATTTCGAGGTTTCTTGTAGCATTAGGGATAGATCCGAGATGTGACTTTGAGAGAAGTTCCCCGAATGATGGTACCGAGGGATTGGCATACCTCGAAGCAAGGAGGAGTTTGAGGTCCGTTGTGGGAAAGCACGGGGTTCCCAAGGACATGCAGTTAGGGCTGACAAGCGCCTGCAAAATAGTACGAGTCTACATTGTATCAATGAATAACTGTACCAGCTATCCCCCTTTTGTAATAAATGCTTATGTACTATGTACTATGTTTGGATTCCCTCTCCTATATAAAGGGGACCCTAATCTATTTTTGTACATATGATATTCAATACAAATAATAATAACATTCTCTGCTCTCTAACTCAAACATCCCCTATTGTCTCTCTGTTGATCCTTTTACTAACATTTATTGTATATCATTTATGTTCTTCATTTATTTCTCATTATTGATCATAAACAACCTATTTCGAGGCCCGCAGAACTGTTATAACTCCATCGACCGTACTTCATCAATCCCAAGCCCCGACCACGAGAGTCCACCTCGGTCAGCTCGGAACCTCGATCTGAGGTAGTCTGGTTTTCTTGTTTTCGATTCCGTACCATTTTTAATGCATCTATCTCATTCACACTTAGCATCTACTACTTAAAAACTAGCATTATAATAAATTACATATTTTTAGAACCACATAATCAAATACAATTGTAATTACCATTTTCAAGGTAAACAGTTTGGCGCCCACTGTGGGGCTAAAAATATAGTGTTTGTTATAGTGTTGGTTCGCTGAAAAACACAAGTGACCTTTCCCACTTTTTTCTTGTCCAAGAATCTTTGATCTCAGGTCAAAATATCTGACTCAGGGAATGCATACGAAAGAAACAGCTCTGAGGGCTTTGTGGAGAATGGCATAACCATTTTAAGTGCTAGGGGATAATTACAAGACCCTAATAGCATGCCGGAGCTAACTCCCGTGGGCATGAACCCGTGCAACGCCCAACATGACGATGTCAGCTCCCACATTGACATGAGAGCCCACCGAGAAGGCCAACATGGAGAACGGGAACTATTGTTCAACGGAAAATAAGAGTCAGCCTACAAGAAATCCTCGAAATACTCCAGGCACAACAAACAACGATTACTCAGCTGCAAAATCATCAGAAAATCTCGAGCACATCATCACAAGGAACAGCTCCCCGAGCCCGACCGGTACTAGGGAGGTCGGGTAACAAAGGGTCAGCAGCTGATCCCGCTCTCGTAAGAATACTTGAGAGTCTCACCAGGAGAATAGATTCAAGGTTCCTAGAATGAAAACCAGGGCCACGAAAAGAAAGGTATCGACCTTACAGAGAGAATCATAGGAACACAGTGGGAAGCAACATGCCCCAAGATCAAAGAAAAGACCAAAGTCGGGATCATCGAGGGATGGTAGACAGATCCGGGTTAGGTAAGCGCACATGGCCGGCGAAGGTATTCCGACCGATCAAGTGCAACTTTTGGAGCGACGTTTTGAGCATTGTATCGGCCATGAGAGGAATCAAATACACCAGATGGCCAAAACTCATACTACCAGACCCTTCGCAGAGGAACCCTAACCTAGTGTGCGAGTTCCACAGTACCCACGGTCATAGAACCGAGGATTGCACACAGCTCTAAGGGGAAGCAATCTAATTGGCTAGAAAAGGGTATCTTAGAGAGTTCGCCAGCAACAGAATCATAAATCACCCCCAAGAAAGGACAACAGGTCGAAAATGCAGAGCAGGAAATCTTTGACACTCCTTTCATATGATCATCGGGGGAAACGACGTTCCTCAGGGACCTGTGATTAAGTAGACAAAACATATCGACTGTAACGGCAGGACAAATTCGGGGACAAATGCCCGGGGATATCCTTTCATTCAGCAACGAAGACCTCGAGACCCCGCCTCACCCGCATAACGATGCATTGGTAATTTCCTTTCTCTTGAATAACATTCAAATTAAACGCGTACTTTGGATCCAGATAGTTCGGCCTACGTAATCAGGTCAGAAGTAGTGGTGCAGCTCGGGCTGCTCAACCAAGTCATACCTACCTCACTAATCCTCAACGGATTCAACATGGCCAGCGAGACGATGAAGGGGGAGATTATCCTCCCAGTTAACATGTTTGGATTGATCAGAAACACCAAGTTCCATGTCATCAAAGGCGACATGAGGTACAACGCATTGCTTGGAAGGCCATGGATACACAACATGAGGGTAGTGCCGTCACCTTTCTACAAGATGATAAAGTTTCCAACGGAAGACGGTATAAAAATTGTATATGGAGAACAACACGCGGCTAGAGAGATGTTCGCAATCCACAATGAGGCGCTAGTGCCTACGCCCCCGACCTCGGAGGAACCAGGAGGGAGGTCGACCCCCGAGGATGACGAGGAGGACTTTCTCGCCCCTCGCACCTTCATTACCCTCGAGGAAGCGGACGCAACTAAATCAACAATCAAAGAGTTGGAGTAGGTTGTCTTGGTCGAGTATTCGCCCGATCGAAAGGTATACATGGGAACAAGATTAACCCTTTAACTCAGGAAAAAACTCATTCAATTTCTTATCAATAACATAGACTTCTTTGCTTGGTCCCATTTAGACATGACAGGGATCCCGCCCGAAACAACAACCCATCAGCTGAGAGTCGATCCCAAGTTCAAATCGATGAAGCAGAAAAAGAGGCCCCAATCCGAGGTAAAACACGCATTCACCAAGGACGAGGTAACGAAACTCCTCAAAACAGGGTCTATTAGGGAGGTGAAATACATGATTGGTTGGCCAATATGGTGGTAGTCCCCAAGAAGGGGAATAAGTTAAGAATGTGCGTATATTATAAAGACTTAAGTAGGGCATGCCTTAAAGATTCATTCCTGCTGCCCAACATCGATCGCCTGATCGATGCCATGGCCGGCCACGAGATCCTCACCTTTCTCGACGCCTACTCGGGATATAATCAAATTCAAATGAATCCTGAGGATAGGGAAAATACTTCATTCATCATGAAGTACGATACGTATTTCTATAATGTAATGCCCTTTGGGCTGAAAACCGCTGGAGCCACATACCAACGTTTGGTTAATAAGATGTTTGAATGCCAAATAGGCAAGTTCATGGAAGTATATATTGACGATATGCTAGTTAAGTCCCTGCGCGTAGAGGACCATTTGATCCATTTGCAGGAAACATTCGATATTCTCAGAAGCTATAACATGAAGCTCAATCCCGAGAAATGTGCCTTCGGAGTAGGATCGGGTAAATGTTTAGGCTTCATGGTGTCAAAAAGGGGGATCGAGATCAATCCTGACAAAATCAAAGCCATCGAAGAAATCATGGTGGTTAAAAATGTAAAGGCCATGCAACAGCTAACCGGGCGGATAGCGGCCTTGGGCCGATTCATATCAAGGTCGTGGGATAGAGTCACCATTTTTTCTCTCAGCTCAGGAAGAAAAATAACATCGAGTGGACTCCAGAGTGCCAAAATGCCTTGGAGGAATTGAAGCGATTTCTGTCGAGCCCACATTTACTCTATACTCCAAAGGAGGACGAAACGATGTATCTGTACCTGGCCGTGTCCGAAGTGGCGGTAAAGGGCGTATTATTTCGGGAAGAACAAGGTACACAATTCCCTGTCTACTTTGTAAGTCGGACCTTGGGCGATGCCGAAACCAGATATCCCCTTCTAGAAAAATTATCCCTTGCGCTAATTAGCGCGTCTCAAAAGTTAAAGCCTTATTTTCAATGCCATTGCATTTGTGTTTTAACGACATACCCACTTTGATATATATTGCATAAACCCGAGTTGTTGGGCCGGTTGCCCAAGTGGGCCATCAAACTCGGGGGGTACGATATCAAATATCAGCCCCGGACGGCTATTAAATCCCAGCTTTTGGTAGATTGCTTAGCCGACTTTACGCCCGCCCTGGTGACCGAAGTAGAAAAAGAACTACTATTGAAAATGGCACATCTTCCGGGGTATGGACCATGTTCACTGACGGTGACTCAAATGTAAAAGGGTTTGGGCTCGGCATAGTTCTAAAACCGCCTATGGGCAGCATGATTAGACAATAAGTGTATGAGGCATATAATAAATGATTTGGGGTCCAAGGAGAGACCTAATTCTAAGCCAAGTTGGAAAATTACATGATAGACTAAAATTCCAAATGTGTACGCACAAGAACACACTTTGGACGAGAATATATACATATATATAAGGTTTTATGTGATTCACAACCTATCAAATGAAAGATCTTGGAGTCTAGTTTCTAACACTTTAAATCGTTCGTCATTTGGACACTCCTACTAGAAGTTATGACCAAATTACCAAACGATGGCAGAATTTTACACTACCGTGCCGCCCCATGCGGAGAAGCTGTGAAGATTTACATAACACTTCAAAATTTCGTTTCTAGACATATTTTTCATTACCGCGCTGCCTCATGCGCCACGACTGTCCAAATCTTGTTTTTTTTTCAACCCGACCCTATTTGATATAAGACCTTCGGGGGTTATTTTTCCCACTTTGTTTGGAGGATTTTGGAGCTCTTCGCCACTCTCTCAAGAACTCCAACCTAGATCTTCAAGAGATTTCTTCAAGAACTCAAAGGAGGGTTTTGCAAGATTTCTTCCAAAAAGGTAATGTCTTCACCCACTAATTGATTCAAGCATTGGATTAATGATTACAGACTCCAGTTCATGAGATATGAGTTGATGGGTTTGATAGATAAGCATGGACGGTTATAGATTTGGGTTGTTGATTGTTGATTATTGGTTAAGGTTGTTGTTTACCTTATGGGTGATAAAGAATGGTATTGGTTATAGAAATTTGAGGTTTTAGAATTTATCTAGGAGCAAGAGAATGGATTTTGGGGTGATAAAACACCATTAATGAGGGTTGTGAATCTTTATACTCTCTATGTTTGAGAATGTTAATGATCCTCTCTACACTATGTTTGTTTTACCACGTTACTAATCACCTCAGAAATATAGTTAAGTATAGTTCCTTGAATGGTTGCATAACTTCGATTCTCTAGCTTCGTAACTCGTTACTGACCTTTATCATGAACATTGTGCAATCAGTGCGTAATCAATATAGACTTGGGTTTGATGCCCATGAGTCTAAGTCTAGATTACTCGGCATGTCATAAACAGTTAAAGTTTCAGTTTTCATAATCAATTCATGATTATATGTCTCAGTCTAGTTCTATTAAGCATTAAAGTATCATGTGATTTAATATGATTCAGTATTTTAGTATCATGTATTGCAGTATGATTCTCAGTTCCTTATTTTGAATCCCTGAATGTTGAACCCCTATATTTGGGCCTGAGGCCGCAGTTTATGCTTTATGCATCTTTGGGCCCGAGGCCGCAGTTATGTATACGTATACTTAGGCCCAAGGCCACAACTTGTGCACATATTTATGGTCCTGAGGCCACAGTTTATTTATTCAGATAAATAGCTGGTTCATCATTCATAAGAGGGAGTATTCATATCCTTCCTTTCTTTGTACAGTTTAGTTATTAGTCACCATTTCAGTTCAATTATAAGTTATCAGTTATCAGTTATCATTTTAGTTTCAGTTTCAATATCATTTCAGTTATCAATTATCAATTCTCAGTCGCCAGCTTAGTTTCAGTTTCAGTATTTGTAATTCTTTCTTTCAGTTGCTTTATATACTAGTGCAATTCAAATGTACTAACGTCTCTTTTTGCCCAGGGCCTTCATCTTACGATGCATGTAATGATTTATAGGTTGACGATTCAGAGCGCTAGGATTCTCGTACCATCTATTTGGTGATCCCCAGTTCTTTTGGGGCATTATATTTACCTTATAGTCTTTAGTATTTTCAGACAGTCAGTGTTTTCAGTGCTTCATTAGAAGCTTCATAGACTAGAGTAACAGTTAGGCAGAGTCACAAGATTTTGTGTTAAGGAATGTTGGCTACATACATGTTTCAGACTTGTATTAGTGTTTCCACACTTTGATTCTTATCATTCAGACTTTCAGTATATCAGCATGTGTTAGTTTATCTTCCGCATTTAGTATGTATGATATCACATGTTGATTCAGCCAGCACGTTGGTTCGCCTAGTCACATGTATTCAGGTACCGAATGTCGTGTTACGTACAAGACCAGGTTCGGGGCGTGACAAAGCTTGGTATCAGAGCACTAGGTTCAAGGGTCCTAGGGAGTCTATGAAGCCGTGTCCAGTGGATTTTCCTTTATATGTGTGTGTCGGCCACTCATATAAATGGTTAACTACCAAGACATCTTGGATTGTCTCATTGATTTATACTCTACATCGTGCCATGAAACTTAGAGCAATAGGTAATCTTCTCTTACTATCGAATTCAATGCGTATCGAATGCCCAAGCGATAGGCAAGAAAAGTCTAAGGTTCTGGAAAGGATGATTTTCCTATTGTGGTATTACTATAGGGTACATGTTGGTAACAAATGAGATATGACAAGAGGTTGAAAGTGGGATGCAATGGATAGTAGTACATATTAGAGCATAACCTTGTCAGAAAGTACAAAATAAGTCATTATGTTTTATGGTTATCAACTTATCTCAGTTACCAGTTATACATTCTTTTAGTTAGTAGGTTTATGGTTATTCAGTGTGCCAATTGTTGTTATTCAATTACAAGATCTCCAATTTTAGGTGTATCCAACTTCTGTTGACTTGGGAGTATATGGTGATGCCCACAGGTGCTAAAAGAAAGTATAAGAATAGTGATTATAGCGAAATCGTCACATGTTTTAGGTCTTAATTAAGACCAAGACTCGCCTGATTGTGTAGGAAGTGAGTTATAAGATGATGGTATATCTGAAGGACATGTTTGTGTATAGTAGTGTATCCATATGCATTTACCTCACAGAACAATTTCATTTTTAATTCTTAGCATTTGAGCCACAAGTTGGATGATGATAATTTAGATGTCGGACCCTACATTGTAGCAGGTTAAGAACTTGACCGCAAATGGCCTAGAGTTGGTATAGTTTTGGACAAAAAAAAAAGACTAAGGGCAAAATTCCTAGCAGTCAGAAATGTTTGATATTACCAGAGATGTATTTTTAATACGACTCATGCATCTAAGAAAACATGATGTATGAAATGAGAATCAACATCAGCCGATATAAAATTTCAGGGAATGATTTTAAGTTGCTCATATTCATTCATACTATAACAAGAAAGTACCACCTTAGTAAGTTACTATAAGAAGTAAGTATATCTGTGAGATAAAGGATATGACAGTTCCCCTTATGTTATGTGGCTAAGAGCTTACCACGAATGTTTATAATCTGATATGATTTTGAAGTATATAGAAAGTTAGGGGTTAGATATCCCAATTTCGTTTAAGACAGATGAAATTTTCCCAAGTGTGATCCATGTGCATAGTTCAAAAAGAATGATAGTGTACGACAAAAGAACATGGCCAGATGATGAGGGAAGTTAGGATAAACCTTATGCTTCACTTTAGTTATTCAAAGGAGAGAAAGAAAACATGATGCTAGCAGGTGGTTAGTAAAAGAATAGTAAATAAGTTTTGAGTAAATAAAGTGAATTAGCAATTTCAGCAGATCTAGTAGAGGGAAGATTTGATTCAATTAGCTAGGTTAACTCTAGTGAGTGGATGACATTTTGAAATATCTAACATGTTTAGAACCCTAAGAGTTTCAGTTAAACCCGAAGTGCAGTGATAGTGGGGAAAACATCAGCTAGCATGAGAGAGCAAGCTTGAAGAATAGCCTTTAGGAATTATCAAAATGTGGTTTCTCCAAGACTGACAGTGTGAGCAGAGTTAAATTATTAATATTGTGTATGATAATTGTGAATACATTAGCTTTGCGTTATGTGAATAATTTAGTTTTTCCCAACTCAAAAGTAAGTTGGAAGATGAGTCGTCATTGACGTAGAGTGCAAAGAATTGCAGAAGATAAGGAAAGTTATTTGGATCCCAACAAAAAGAGAAGGATCTGCAAGTATAAGACATTTTGTCTAAGGGGTGTTGTGAAATTTTTCAGTAAGTCCAGTTAGAGATTTGAAACTCGAATAGTTAGCATGGCATATGAAAAGAAAATCAGTTTGGTAATGAGGAAAAATTGTATAATCACCACAAGGAATATGTCTAGCATGTGTAAGGAACACAAAGTGAGTAGAATGATCAACGAATTAAGGTGCGTTAGAGAACCTACCAAGGGTCACTTATAACACAGATTGAATAACCAGAGATTGGGTAAGGGCTTGAAATTATTTCAAGGGGAAGGTGTTAGGCACCCGTCAAAGTCCACAACTGTCGTTCCCGACCAAACGGACTTTGTGAATTAAACAAGTAGCAAATAGGCAGTCTAAGCACACATATGTAAATAAAGGTTTGAAATATTTACAGTCTAAGCATACATCTGTGATAAAGTTTAAAAGATTTACAGTCTAAGCACACATATGTGATAAAGTTTAAAAGATCCACAGTCTAAGCACACATGTGTAAAGGATAGGGGAAAGTCCTAAGTCTTTTATCCTATAGGATCACATCAATGCAATTCCCGGTAATCACTCCTCAATGAGGGGATACACGTGGTATTAGCACACTGGTCATCATATCCTTTTCTACCCTTTTACCCCACCTTTTAGCGGTTATTAAGCGAGTTTTATTTAACGAGCTCTAAGCGTGCTGTTACCCGTACCTTCCTTGTGGTCCTGGAGGGATTTAGGACCTCTAAATATAGGCAGTTCTAGAAAAACCCCTAAGGTTTTAAAAAGATACAATTCTAGGTGACATGCAAGAACAAATAGGACTAGTAGATAAGTGCAGGAAGGTAGTTAAGAGGCTCAGATTTACCTCCACATGTAATGCACATAAGCAGCACGCCTCAAACACAAACAAGAGATAATTTTATTAGAAAGGATCCTAAACAGGATATCTAAGTGAATATCAATGCACAGAAACATGCAACTTTGTTTTTTTTACAAACTCAACGGTAGGGTCCTGCCAGTTTGCCTACGGAGTTCAAACCTGTGAGTCTTTAAACAGTAAACACAATCAAAACAGTTTTTCAGTTTTATAGAGATTGATTACCTAAGGCTTTCCTAGGCGTGGGACTGTGCATAATAACAGTTAGGAGAATTATTAGACAGTTCCGAAGCTGTTTTACATAAAAGCATGTTGTTCTAGGTGATACGAATCTGAGAATGCAGAGATTGTTACCAGTTTTATTCAAAAACATCACAATGTGAGATTGGTTTATACCTTTTCATGAACCAGTAGTTAAACTAGGTGTCTTAAACAAATGCGAACAGTTCCCTAGAGCATGATATCTAATATGCACATACAACTGGCAGAATTGTTAAGACGGAATTTCTAAGGCATGATTTCTAAATGCAGACAAGAGTTATAGAATAGTTAAAACATGATTTCTGAATGCAGAAGAGTAATATCTTTTATATTAGCGTTGTTTATTGTCCTACAAGCAGGATCTCTAAGTGATAAGCATAAAACAGGGGTTAGTGATAGGTGAGATGCTGACACAGTAAATATGAAATCTTAGAAACATGGTATCTAGTGCATGTCTAGCATGATTTGGATGAACATATTAGTCCTAAACATTGATTCTAATGCAGATATAAGGAATGTAAAGCCTATGACATGCTTTCTACCCAATGACATTAGTAGGATTATATAGCTACCCTCCCCATTTCACTATCCATCCCCAATATTTGTTTATAATAATTATTACAAACCAACAGTTGAATGAATTACATAAATCAATAAAAAAAGAGAAGAAGTTAAACTATAGGGAGCCTGAAGCAGGACCAAGTGTATCCTGAGGATACCAGATCTTCCATACCCTCAAATGCCCAAAGTTTCATAGCCATTCACATGTATGGGTGTGTCAGAGTTCCCTAAGGACCTCAAGGATCCCGGGCAGTGCTTATACCCACACTTTCATAACAGGAACTGAGTAAGTGTAGTGTGGAAGGGCCAAACCCAGTGTGTCAGAGTTCAGAGGGATCTCACAGGGATCTCAAGGCAGTCACACACTAGAGGGGCAGATCCTAGGTACTTAAGAGTAGAGTGAGAGTGCTTGACATAGTTTTGAAAAAAAGGTTTTGATATGAAAACAATATTGAAAAGGACTCGTTTAAGTAAAGCATTATTATAAAAATAGGAGTTGATTAGTAGTAACATAGTTTGTACATGAACAGTGTAATCAAACAAACAGTAGATCAACTACAAAGCAAACAGGTTCAACAACACTCAAACAACAATTCTTCACACACGGATAATTGAGAATTGGGGACAGATACAACACACATGATGAAGCACATAACTAACAGAAACACAGAAGCTTTTAGGGAGTTTATGGGATTTAGGGGGGTAGCTAATAATACATACATAGCACAGGTGTATGAATTTGAGAACAAACAGTGAGGACATAGTGGTACTAAATAGAGTTAAGCATAGAGTCAGAACAACTTAGGGTAACAAATTGATTTGCAAGAAAACAGGTGCATACCAGAAGCTAGGTAACAAGCAGTAAATCATCTAAACATACATAAATAGAGCAGAGGCAATATGAGACATACTACAAAGGAATGGACATATTCATAACATGGTAATCATAAGTTGAATTGGGACAGAACTAACAGTGATTTAAACAGGTTAATTACATATCAAAACTCAAATATAGACAGAAATAGATTGGTAACTAGTAAACTAAAGCAGCAAGAAAACACATAGAGTTTGGAACTTGGATTTAAATCAGAACATACTAGTTAAGCAGAGTAGACACTAAGTGTAGAGCAGTAGAGTGCAATAACTAGCCTTGGCTTACAGCCGGCTAGTTCAGTAATAATAGCAAGTAACAAGAAAGAGTAGGAAAGTTTTAAGTGTAAGAAAGAGTTTGTGAACTAATGTTCGTTTGTTAATGAGAGTAGAAGAGAGCATATATATAGCAGTTTGAAAGCCAAGTAAATAAGGCAAGAATCAAATTGTTCAGTAATTATAGAACTACAGAATCAATTAAGAAGAAAATCAGTCCATTATTCCCTTAATTAAGGGAGTGAATTACCAATGGTAAAGAACAAGAAATAATAAGGAAAGAATTCAAACAGTATAGATACATAATAGGTAACTAGGGGTAGATACCTAAAGCACTAATTAAGAAAATAGCAGTAAGAATCAATTAATAATGCAGTCAATCACATAATAAGGTAAAACAATAATTTAAAGGTTGTAAAAAATAGGAAAAAGTAGCTGGAAATAAGTAAGGAGTATAAACACATTAAATCAAGGATTCAATAATCAAAATAGTACTGATTTTAAGGGAAATAGTATAGATGTAACGACATGACCGGTCGTTTTGAGAATTTAAGCTCCGTTAAGTTGTATAAGGTCATGATCAGATCCACATTGTGTATATCGACCTGTGGGCATGGTTAGATTCAGTTGCCGGATAATCTAAGTTGACCGGAGGTTTGACTTTTTAGTAAACAGCCTCGGAATGAGTTTTGGTTAACGCCAACAGCTTCGTACGATGATTTTGGACTTAGGCGTGTGTCCAGAATTGGATTTGGAGGTCTGTAGGGTGATTTGAGGTATTTTGGAAAAAGTTAGAATTTCGGCGATTTTGGCCGATAGGTGAAATGTTGATATCGGGCTCAGAATGCAATTCTGAGAGTGGTTGCAGGTCAGTTGTGTCATTTGGGACTTGTCTGCAAAATTTCATGTCGTTCCGGGTGGATTTGATAGGTTTCGACCCGAGTCTTGATATTTGAAGTTTTGAAATTTCTAAGTTTTTATTTTTGGTTTGATTCGTTGTTTTAGTGTTATGTGATGTGTTTTGAAACCTCGAGCGAGTCCGTGTTAATTTATATGACTTGTGTGTGTAGTTGGACGGGGTTCCGGGGGCCTCGGGGTGTTTCAGATGGGAGTCGGGTCCTTTTTTCCTTAGTTTTGAACTTCTGATACTGGTTTCTGGTTTCCTTCTATGTGATCGCATAGATGAAGCCGCGATCGCATAGAGTTTTTTTTGGGTCGCCCAGTTTTGTTCAATGCGATCGCATTGAAGCATCCGCGTTCGCATAGTTCCCAGTTCTCATTCTCCGCGTTCGCATTCGTGTTGCCGCGAACGCATAGCACTATTAGGCCAGCAATATTTTTCCTTATCCGCGATCGCAGTGTGAGCTCCGCGATCGCATAGAATCTTTTGGCCAGCCCTTCCCTTCCTCTTCGCGATCGCATCAAATTGCCCGCGATCGCGATGCTTTAAACACTTGTGCAGATTATATAGTTCCAAAACGAGGGTGAAGCCATTTTAACACATTTTTGAGTTCTAGAGCTCGGTTTTGGGCGATTCTTTGAAGGTTTTCACGCAATTCGAATGGGGAAGTGTTCTTTAACTAGAATTTATTATATTTCATGAATTAGTTCTCAGTTTTATCATTTAATTTGTGTTTTGGGTTGAAGAAACTTGGGTTTTTGAAAGAAAATTTCTAAATTGAAAATTCATGATTTGAATGACCAATTGACATCGGATTTGGATAAATTTGGTATGGGTGAACTCGTATCGGAACGGGTAATTGGTTTTTGGTAAATTTGTTGGGTTCCGAGGTGCGGGCCTGGGGGTCGACTTTTTGGTCGATTTTTATAAATTAGTAAAGATTGAAACTTTATCGTTTGAAATAGTTCCTTATATGTTTTATGTGTATTTTGAAGTTGTTTTAGTTGATTTGAGCCGTCCGGAGGTCTTCCCGCCCGAGAAGTCCATTGTCGAGTAACTGGTTGTCGTCTTTGAGGTAAGTATCTTGCCTAACCTTGTGTGGGGGAATTACCCCTTAGGATTTGAGTCTTCTATGTTGATTGTAGCCCGGGTACGCGAGGTGAAGAGTGCATACTTGGACTTATTGGCAAATAGGATGGCCTTTTAGCATTTTTTTGGTTCCTATATTTCCTGCGTATGAAGTGGTAACTGTTATGGTCGAGTTCCTGGTAGCTAGTTCCACCTCCTCCGGTTTGAATTATATTTTTCTTGCTTTCGATTCCCCTTTTGTTGATTATTTGATCTTAATGGACTTGATTTGCCCTTAAATGTTACCTAGGTATAGTTAACAATTACCCATATTGGCGGTATTTACTTGGGGCTACCTATTATTGAACATTTGCTTAAGTTGAGTTTATTCCGTGAAGCAACTGTTAGGAGAGATTGGTTATAGATGTTTCCCTTGCCGGGATGATTGGTTCTTTATTTGCTAACTTGAATATTGTGAATCGTTGCTAAATTTGTTATGTCGTCCCCCCCCCCCCCTCCCGTTACATTATTTCCTTTTTCTTGGTTTTGTCTCTCCAGTGATTTCTTTTTATGAGTGATTTTTTGCCACTGTTATGATTTAAGTCCTCGTGTTGAACTTCTCGTTGCACCTTGCATTTTTGCCTTATTGGTTGTTGTTGTGCTCGTTGTGGATGGTGAAATATTTTGCTGTGTTCTGGTTGTTTTCCTTCGGTGTATTGCAATGCATACATTGGGACTGCGGGCTTAGACTTGAGACTTTCCATTGCATTGCATTGCATATTTACATTGGGACTGCGGGGTTAGACTTGAGACTTTCCCTTGCATTGCATTGCATATTTAAATTGGGACTACGGGCTTAGACATGAGACTTTCCCTTGCATTGCATTGCATATTTACATTGGGACTGCGGGCTTAGACCTGAGACTTTCCCTTGCATTGCATTTCATATTTACATTGAGACTTTCCCTTGCATTGCATTGTATAGTTGCATTGGGACTGCGGGCTTACACCCAAGACTTTCCCTTGCATTGCATTTCATATTTACATTGAGACTTTCCCTTGCATTGCATTGTATAGTTGCATTGGGACTGCGGGCTTAGACGTGAGACTTTCCCTTGCATTTCATTGTATAGTTGCATTGGGACTGCGGGCTTAGACTTGAGACATTCCCTTACATTGCATTGTATAGTTGCATTTGGACTGCGGGCTTAGACCTGAGACTTTCCCCTGCATTGCATTGCGCGATTATCTATTGAGATACGGAAGGAGTTTTCGGTGGTTTATCATTGAGAGGATTTGGATTGAAAAGTATACATATATATACACATATACTTATATTTAAAAGTATAGCTAAAAGACAATCATCTCCGATAAAAGCATTTCCGAAGAACTTCTATTTTGAAAGTATATTTGAACAATGACATTTGAATGAGAAGTATTTGAGAAAAAGTATAAATTTTAAACGTATTTGTCTTGCAGATAAATGATATTTGAAATAGCAGTATTTGGGAAAGTATATCTTAACAAATGATCTTTGAAAAAGCAGTATTTGGGAAAGCATATTTGGATACAACGTATTTTAAGGGAACTATGTTCTAACGATTTCTCTTTATAAAAATATATACATATGCATTCAGAAAAAGTATGTTTCATAGAAGATTTTTCCTAAATCTTAAAAAGGTTATACTTTCAAATGTTTTCGTTATAAACTCACGTTTTAAAGGTTGTTACCCGAGGATTTGACTGATTTTTATTGAGTTTAATTGCTATTACTTGATGTGAGTGAATTGATGCGGTGCTAAGTTTGAGTTATTTATGGTATTGTGATTCCGTCTTTGGTTTGCATGTTTTCATTCTCTTCTTGCGTATTTTTGATATGCTGCTCTGTTGCCTTACTCACTACATTCCCTTCCGCTTTGTGTTTTCTGCCAACAAACTTCATAAGCAGGTTTTAGATAAATATTTTGTTTCGATCATTACGGCTATGTCTCTTATTTTCTAGACTAGTGGGTGTCCGGACTAGTCCTCGCCACTACTTCACCGATGTTAGTCTTGATACTTACTGGGCACCGCTATGGTGTGCTCATACTACTCTTCTGTGCATTTTTGTTTTGCACAGATCCAGGTATTTATCGTTGCTAGCTGTGTGGATCTGTGCTAAGGAGACTCAAGGTAAACCTGTTGTTGTGTTCGCAGGCTTCAGAGTCACCTTCCTATTTATTTTTACTGTACTTATTCATTTTTATCCAGTTGTATTTAGATTGGTAGAAATAATTCATAGAGCTTATGACTTGTATTTACCAGGTTTTGGGAAATTGTAAACTCTGTCAAGATTTCCATATCGAGACTGTTATGTTTTATTTCATTATTGTTGATGCACAGTAATATATTAGGCTTACCTAGTCCCTAAGACTAGGTGCCATCACGGTACCCAACGGTGGGAAAATGGGGTCGTGACAAGTTGGTATCAGAGCTCTAGGTTCATAGGTGCTACAAGTCATAAGCGGGTTCAGTAGAGTCTTGCGGATCGGTACGGAGACATCTGTACTTATCTTCGAGAGGCTACGGAACTATTAGGATGATTTCACTTCCTTCATTCCTATCGTGCGAGTCCATTGACCCTGAAATTTGAATGTTTCGATCCATTCTCTCACCGATGGTGAGGACACAAACTGCGGTTCCTGATGACGTTACCCCGGAGTAAAGGTCGCAAGGCTCAGAGACGGAGGCCGACGAAGAGCACGTGTCGCAGTTAAGATGCCTAGCAGAGCAGCCATTGAGAAGCCACAGTAGTTCCAGTGGGGGACAGGTACTAGGGGTGCTTGTTGCTTCCTCGGACTTCAGGAAAACCTGGGTGCAGTTTGAGTATGATTAGTACAGTGATTCAGGCAGGATTGATCCCAGGTGCACCGGCTACTTTACAGATCTGAGAGGAGTTTGGACTCCCACCATCTACACTCCAGAACAGCAAGGCCATGTGGGTCAGGTTCCAGTTGTCATGGCAGCACAACATGTGATTTCCATTAGCCCGTAGTTAGAGCAGCAGCATCGGAAGAAGAACACCTTGAGAATTTAAAGGTAAAGGAAATACCACCCTCCTATCTTTCAGTGAATTGGTGACAGATGATGCCAGGGCTTTCTGGGGGAGTGCCACTATACTCTTCGTACTTCGGGTATTGCGGGGACGAGAAGGATTGCTTTTGTCACGTCTCAGGTTCAGAGTAGTGGGCTTGTCAGTAGTGGTGGGCACATGAGTGGAGTAGCCCAGCCAAGTCAGTTTCACTTGCATTGATTCAGGTCCCAGAGATGCCATTGAGGGAGTTGCACCCAGTCCCTCCGAGATGTAGAGCGCACGGAGTTTGAACAGTTGCGTCAAGACGCTATGTCTGTATTAGGGTACGTCGTCAGATTAAGTGAGTTGGCCATGTATATACCTCGCTTGGTTGTTTCAGTTAGAAGGCACATAGGCCGGAGAGATTTACTGGTCCTTATTGGAGGCATGGTATGATACGGTAGAGGTTTTGTGGATAAACCAATTCAGTTTGCATTATCAGCTTCGCATGAGAGTTTTCAGGTACTCATGGGTTTCAGAGTATTCGTATTGTATGGTTCCCACAGCCATGTCGGTAGAGTGATTGTTTCAGTGGGGAGATGATAACCTCAGAGCGAGAGTTTTCTCCAGGACTCAGATAAGTGTGTTATAGCAGGGTATTCAGGTGAGTAGAGGGCGCCCAAGAGGGGGAGGCCCGACCCGTCGATGTGTTTCATATAGCAGGCTATAGACAGTTGTGCCAGGTATCCTCACTCAGGTTTGTTTTGATGTGCTTCAGAGGGGCACCAATCGTTTGCCACTATAGTTACGCTAGTCGGGACGAGTTCCCTTATTCGTTGTTTATTTATGAGTGAGTTTCATGTTTTTGTACTCCATTTTGTGTTTGCTCGTGTTGGGAAATTCTATGAGTAGTAGCTGTGTCTACCGTTGTTTTTGTTCATCTTTGCCAGTGGTGAAACTAAAGGTGAGTCCTTATTATTCATTATGGTGAGCTTTATATGATTTTCCCTGAGTACTGTGTTTACTTCTTGTGATTTGATACTCCATTGATATGTGAGTTCAAATAGTATTATGACTTCTATCAGCTGAGATGATTTAAGGGAGAGATTTCTATTGGCATGATATACTGTCGGTATGAGATGTAGAGTTGAGGGTGAGGTCCTCGTGATATTTGTGATTTGATATACTTAGGCCGGGCCGAGTACCGCGATGGAAATTTTATCAAGATGGGATCCTTGTGATTCGTTAATATGATTTGCTTCTCCCTTGTTATATTGCTTTTGGTAAGTCACTATTGATAGAGAGTTATGCCTATGAGATTGTTTAATAATCCTTTATATGTCCCTCTTTTTCATATTCATTCATTTTTGCTACGTGCTTCTTTAGTTTTGACTTGCGGGATGTGTGCCAGGTGGTGTTAGCTATGGCTTGGTGATTCAGGTGTTTAATAATGAAGTTTTCGTCTTCATTGCATCATTATCAGTGTTATGGGGTTTGGAGTAGAGTTCTTCCATATGCGGGGCTAATTGCCAATGTTGAGTTGATTTCGGGTAGTTATTGTGATCAAAGGTGCTATTTGAGCCTGTGTGTGATGAGCTATATTTTGTGGTCGCGCCTTATTGGTGTAGACCTGAGTTGATACAGCTGGTTGAGGCTAATGCCGAATATGGATTTATAATCGGGTCTTTTGAGGCTAAATTGCAGTTTTGATGGTGTCGTCAGGCTTACATAGGTTGGGATGACGTGGGATCACCTGCGGGTGTGTGTTGGAAGTGTGCAATCAGTGATTGGATGAATTCAAGGTGGATCTTGGCATATTCGAGGACGAACATTTGTTTTAAGAGGGGGAGAATGTAACGACCTGACCGGTCGTTTTGAGAATTTATGCTCCGTTCAGTGGTATAAGGTCATGATCAGCTCCACATTGTGCATATCGACCTGTGGGTGTAGTTAGATTCAGTTGCCGGATAATCTGCAGTCAAATTGGGAGAGAGTTTTCAAATTTTGAAGCTTAAATGGAGAAAGTTGACCGGAGGTTTGACTTTTGAGTAAACGGCCTCGGAATGAGTTTTGGTTAACGCCAACAACTTTGTATGATGATTTTGGACTTAGGCGTGCGTCCGAAATTGGATTTGGAGGTCCGTAGGGTGATTTGAGGTATTTTGGCAAAATTTAGATTTTTGGCGATTTCGGCCGATAGGTGAAATGTTGATATCGGGCTTGGAATGGAATTCCGAGAGTGGCTGTAGGTCCGTTGTGTCATTTGGGACTTGTCTACAAAATTTCATGTTGATTCGAGTGGATTTGATAGGTTTCGACGCGAGTCTTGATATTTGAAGTTTTGAAATTTCTAAGTTTTGATTTTTTGTTTGATTCGTTGTTTTAGTGTTATGTGATGTGTTTTGAAACCTTGAGCGAGTCCGTGTTAAGTTATATAACTTGTGTGTGTGGTTGGACGGGGTCCCGGGGGCCTCGGGGGTGTTTCGGATGGGTGCCGGGTCCTTTTTTCCTTAGTTTTGAACTGCTGATACTGGTTTCTGGTTTCCGTCTATGCGATCGCATAGATGAAGCCGCGATCGCATATATTTTTTTTTGGGTCGCCCAGTTTTGTTCAATGCGATCACATTGAAGCATCCGCGATCGCATTGAAGCATCTGCGATCGCAGAAGTACATCTCCCTCTTCATCGCGATCGCAGAAGTACATCTCCCTCTTCATCGCGATCGCACAGTGATCCTGCGTTCGCATAGTTCCCAGTTCTGATTCTCCGTGTTCACATTCGTGTTGCCGCGAACGCATAGCACAATTAGGCCAACAACATTTTTCTTTATCCGCGATCGCAGTGTGAGCTCCGCGATCGCATAGAATCTTTTGGCCAGCCCTTCCCTTCCTCTTCGCGATCGCATCAAATTGCCCGCGATCGCGATGCTTTAAACACCTGGGCAGATTATATAATTCCAAAACGAGGGTTAAGCCATTTTAACACATTTTTGAGTTCTAGAGCTCGGTTTTGGGCGATTCTTTGAAGGTTTTTCACGCAATTCGAATGGGTAAGTGTTCCTTAACTAGAATTGATTATATTTCATGAATTAGTTCTCATTTTCATCATTTAATTTGTGTTTTGGGTTGAAGAAACTTGGGTTTTTGAAAGAAAATTTCTAAATTGAAAATTTATGATTTAAATGACCAATTGACATCGGATTTGGATAAATTTGGTATGGGTGAACTCGTATCGGAACGGGTAATTGGTTTTTGGTAAATTTGTCGGGTTCCGAGGTGCGGGCCCGGGGGCCGACTTTTGGGTCGATTTTTATAAATTAGTAAAGATTGAAACTTTATCGTTTGAAATAGTTCCTTATATGTTTTATGTGCATTTTGAAGTTGTTTTAGTTGATTTGAGCCATCCGGAGGTCTTCCCGCCCGGGAATTCCATTGTCGAGTAACCGGTTGTCGTCTTTGAGGTAAGTATCTTGCCTAACCTTGTGTGGGGGAATTATCCCTTAGGATTTGAGTCTTCTATGTTGATTGTAGCCCGGGTACGCTAGGTGACAAGTGCGTACTTGGAATTATTGGCAAATAGGATGGCCTTTTAGGATTTTTAGGTTCCTATATTTCCTGCGTTTGAAGTGGTAACTGTTATGGTCGAGTTCTTGGTAGTTAGTTCCACCTCCTCCTGTTTGAATTAGATTTTTCTTGCTTTAGATTCCCCTTTGTTGATTATTTGATCTTAATTGACTTGATTTGCCCTTAAATGTTACCTAGGTATAGTTGACAATTACCCATATTGGCGGTATTTACTTGGGGCTACCTATTATTGAACATTTTCTTAAGTTGAGTTTATTCCGTGAAGAAACTGTTAGGCGAGATTGGTTAGAGCTGTTTCCCTTGCCGGGATGATTTGTTCTTTATTTGCTGACTTGAATATCGTGAATCGTTGCTAAATTTGTTATGTTTTCCCCCGTTACATTGTTTCCTTTTTCTTGGTTTTGTCTCTCCAGTGATTTCTTTTTATGAGTGATGTTTTGCCACTGTTATGATTTAAGTCCTCATTTTGAACTTCTCGTTGCACCTTGCATTTTTGCCTTATTGGTTGCTGTTGTGCTCGTTGTGGCTGGTGAAATATTTTGATGTGTTCTGGTTGTTTTCCTTCGGTGTATTGCATTCATTGCATACATCGGGACTGCAGGCTTAGACCTGAGACTTTCCCTTGCATTGCATTGCATATTTGCATTGGGACTACGGTCTTAGACCTGAGACTTTCCCTTGCATTGCATTGCATATTTACATTGGGACTGCGGGCTTAGACCTGAGACCTTCCCTTGCATTGCATTGCATATTTACATTGGGACTGCGGGCTTAGACCTGAGACCTTCCCTTGCATTGCATTGCATATTTACATTGGGACTGTGGGCTTAGACCTGAGACTTTCCCTTGCATTGCATTGCATATTTACATTGAGACTTTCCCTTGCATTGCATTGTATAGTTGCATTGGGACTGCGGGCTTAGACCTGAGACTTTCCCCTGCATTGCATTGCGCGATTATCTATTGAGATACGGACGGAGTTTCCGGTGGTTTATCATTGAGAGAATTTGGATTGAAAAGTATACATATATATACACATATACATATATTGAAATGTATAGCTGAAAGGCAATCATCTCCGATAAAAGCATTTCCGAAGAACTTCTATTTTGAAAGTATATTTGAACAATGACATTTGAATGAGCAGTACTTTAGAAAAATTATACATTTTAAACGTATTTGTCTTGCAGAAAAATGATATTTGAAAGAGCAGTATTTGGGAAAGTATATCTGAAAAAATGATCTTTGAAAAAGCAGTATTTGGGAAAGTATATTTGAATACAACGTATTTTAAGGGAACTATGTTCTAACGATTTCTCTTTATAAAAATATATACATATGCATTCAGAAAAAGTATGTTTCGTAGAAGATTTTTCCTAAATCTTAAAAAGGTTATACTTTTAAATATTTTCGATATAAACTCACGTTTTAAAGGTTGTTACCCGAGGATTTGACTGGTTTTTATTGAGTTTAATTGCTATTGCTTGATGTGAGTGAATTGATGCAGTGGTGAGTTTGAGGTTTTTATGGTATTGTGATTCCGTCTTTGGTTTGCGTCTTTTCATTCTCTGCTTGCGTATTTTTGTTATGCTGCTCCATTGCCTTACTCACTACATTCCCTTCCGCTTTGTGTTTTCTGCCGTTAAACTTAATTAGCAGGTTTTAGATAAATATTTTGTTTCGATCATTACTTCTATGTCTCTTATTTTCTAGACCAGTGGGTGTCCGGACCAGTCTTCGTCACTACTTCACCGAGGTTAGTCTTGATACTTATTGGGCACCGTTGTGGTGTGCTCATACTACTCTTCTGTGCATTTTTGTTTTTCACATATCCAGGTATTTATCGTTGTTAGCTGTGTGGATCTCTGCTGAGGAGACTCAAGGTAAAATTGTTATTGCATTCACAGGCTTCGGAGTCGCCTTCCTATTTATTCGAACCATACTTATTCATTTTTAGACAGTTGTATTTAGATTGGTAGAAAGAATTCATAGAGCTTATGACTTGTATTTACCGGGTTTTGGAAAATTGTAAACTCTGTCAAGATTTCCATATCGAGACTGTTATGTTTTATTTCATTATTGTTGATGCTCAGTAATATATTAGGCTTACCTAGTCCCTAAGACTAGGTGCCATCACGGTACCCAACGGTGGGAAAATTGGGTCGTGATAATAGACTTTCATGAATAAACAAATAAGCGGAGCAAAAATAGAAAGAACCAAATCGGAAAACCTAATAAGATATTACTAGGGTGAAAATCATAAAATACTCTAATTAATCAAAGCATATTCATGAGAAACATAGTGTAGGTAAAAGAAGTTCGTGCAATGGCACTACCCTCATAACACATAAATAGGGATGATTTTATAGCTTTTTTGTGATCCCTTTATCATCAATCACTAAACTCGTTGATCATTCTACTCACTTTGTGTTCCTTACACATGCTAGACATATTCCTTGTGGTGGTTATACAATTTATCCTCATTACCAAACTAATTTTCTTTTCATATCCCATACTAACTATTTGAGTTTCAAATCTCTAACTAGACTTACTGAAAATTTTCACATCACCCCTTAGACCAAAGGTCTTATACTTGCAGATCCTTCTCTTTTTGTTGGGATCCAAATAACTTTCCTTATCTTCTGCAATGCTTTGCACTCTACGTCAATGACGACTCATCTTCCAACTTACTTTTGTGTTAGGAAAAACTAAATTATTCACATAACGCAAAGCTAATGTATTCACAACTATCATACACAATCTTAATAATTTAACTCTGCTCACACTGTCAGTCTTGGAGAAACCACATTTTGATAATTCCTAAAGGCTATTCTTCAAGCTTGCTCTCTCACTACTAGCTGATTTTTCCCCCACTATCACTGCACTTCGAGTTTAACTGAAACTCTTAGGGTTCTAACACATGTTCGATATTTCAAACTGTCATCCACTCACTAGAGTTAACCTGGCTAATTGAATCAAATCTTCCCTCTACTAGATCTGCTGAAATAGCTAATTCACTTTATTTACTCAAAACTTATTTACTATTCTTTTACTAACCACCTGCTAGCATCATGTTTTCTTTCTATCCTTTGAATAACTAAAGTGAAGCATAAGGTTTATCCTAACTTCCCTCATCATCTGACCATGTTCTTTTGTCGTACACTATCATTCTTTTTGAACTATGCACATGGATCACACTTGGGGAAATTTCATCTGTCTTAAACAAAATTGGGATATCTAACCCCTAACTTTCTATATACTTCAAAATCATATAAGATTATAAACATTCGTGGTAAGCTCTTAGCCACATAACTTAAGGGGAATTTTCATATCCTTTATCTCACAGCAATACTTACTTCTTATAGTAACTTACTAAGGTGGTACTTTCTTGTTATAGTATGAATGAATATGAGCAACTTAAAATCATTCCATGAAATTTCATATCGGCTGATGTTGATTCTCATTTCATACATCATGTTTTATTAGATGCATGAGTCGTATTAAAAATACATCTCTGGTAATATCAAACATTTCTGACAGCTCTGAATTTTGCCCTTAGTCTCTTTTTCTTTGTCCAAAACTATAATGACCAACTCTAGGCCATTTGCGCTCAAGTTCTTAACCTGCTACACTGTAAGGTCTGACATCTAAATTATCATCATCCAACTTGTGGCTCAAATGCTAAGAATTAAAAATGAAATTGTTTTGTGAGGTAAACGCATATGGATACACTACTATACACAAACATGTCCTTCAGAGATACCATCATCTTATAACTCACTTCCTACACAATCAGGCGAGTCTTGGTCTTAATTCAGACCTAAAACATGTGAGGATTTTTCTATAATCATTGTTCTTATACTTTCTTTTAGCACCTGTAGGCATCACCATATACTCCCAAGTCAGAAAAAATTGGATACACTAAAAATTGGAGATCTTGTAATTGAATAGCAAACAAATGGCACACTGAATAACCATAAACCTGCTAACTGAAAGACTGTATAACCGGTAACTGAGATAAGTTGATAACCATAAAACATAATGACTGCTTTTGTAATTTCTGATAAGGTTATGCTCAAATATGTACTACTATCCATTGCATCCCACTTTCAACCTCCTGTCATATCTCATTTGTTACCAACATGTACCCCATAGTAATACCTCAATAGGAAAACCATCCTTTCTAGAACCTTAGACTTTTCTTGCATATCGCTTGGGCATTCGATACACATGGAATTCGATAGTAAGAGAAGATTACCTATTGCTCTAAGTTTCATGGCACGATGTAGAGTATAAAGAAATGAGACAATCCTAGATGTCTTGGTAGTTAACCATTTATATGAGTGGTCGGCACACACATATAAAGGAAAATCCACTGGACACGACTTCATAGTCTCCCTAGGACCCTGGAACCTAGTGCTCTGATACCAAGCTTTTTCACGCCCCGAACCTGGGCCTGGACGTAACACGGCACTCGGTACCTGACTACATGTGACCGGGCGAACATACGTGCTAGGTGAATCAGCATGTGATATCATAACATACTAAATGCGGAAGATAAACTAACACATGCTGATATACTGAAAATCTGAATGATAAAAATTAAAGTGTGGAAACACTAATACAAGTCTGAAACATGTCTGTATCCAACATTCCTTAATACAAAAAGCTTGTGACTCTGCCTAACTGTTACTCTAGTCTATGAAGCTTCTAATGAAGCACTGAAAACACTGACTATCTGAAAATACTGAAGAATGTAAGGTAATGATAATGCCCCAAAAGAACTAGGGATCACCAAATAGCTGGTACTAAGAATCCTAGCACTCTGAATCGTCAACCTGTAAATCATTACCTGCATCGTGAGATGAAGGCCCCGGGCAAAAAGAGGCGTCAGTACATTTGAATTGCACTAGTATATAAAGCAACTGAAAGAAAGAATTATAAATACTGAAACTGAAACTAAGCTGACGACTGAGAATTGATAATTGATAACTAAAATGATAACTATTGAAACTGAAACTAAAATGATAACTGATAAATGATAACTGAAATGATAACTTTTGAAACTGAAACTAAAATGATAACTCATAATTGATAACTGAAATGATAACTGATAATTGAACTGAAATGGTGACTGATAACTAAATTGTACAAAGAAAGTAAGGATATGAATACTCCCTCTTCTGAATAATGAACCAACTATTTATCTGAATAAATAAACCGCGGCCTCAAGACCAATACATATGTGCACAAGTTGTGGCCTCGGGCTTAAGTATACGTATACATAATTGCGGCCTCAAGCCCAAAGATGCATAAAGCATAAATTGCAGCCTCAGGCCCAAATACAGGGGTTCAACATTCAGGGATTCAAAATAAGGAACTGAGAGTCATACTGCAATACATGATACTGAAATACTGAATCATATTGAATCACATGATACTTGAATGCTTAATAGAACTAGACTGAGACATGTAATCATGAACTGATTATGAAAACTGAAACTTCAACTGTTTATGACATTCTAAGTAATCTAGACTGAGACTCATGGGCATCAAACCCAAGTCTATATTGATTACGCACTGATTTCACAATGTTCAGGATGAAGGTCAGGAACGAGTTACGAATCTAGAGAATCGAAGTTCTGCAACCATTCAAGGAACTAGACTTAACTATATTTCTGAGGTGATTAGTAACGTGGTAAAAGAAACATAGTGTAGGGAGGATCATTAACATTGCCAAACATAGAGAGTTAGCCTCACATACCTTAACTTCCTGCTCTTGAGCGTAATTCAACATTTGTCAACCCCTTTCAACTTTAATATATAGAATACAAGTCAAAGGGATTCCATATTAGCTATGATACTCATGTTTTGGTCACTTAGGCATTTTATCAAACACTTGATGAGTATAAAGATTCACAACCCTCATTAATGGTGTTTCATCACCTAAAACACCATTCTCTTGCTCCTAGATAAATTCTAAAACTCAAATTTCTATAACCAATACCATTCTTTATCACCCATAAGGTAAACAACAACCTTAACCAATAATCAACAATCAACAACCAAAATCTATAATCGTCCATGCTTATCTATCATACCCATCAACTCATATCTCATGAACTAGAATCTGTAATCATTAATCCAATGCTTGAATCAATTAGAGGGTGAAGACATTACCTTTTTGGAAGAAATCTTGCAAAACCCTCCTTTGAGTTCTTGAAGAAATCTCTTGAAGATCTAAGTACTTTATGTGTAGATTCATCAATACTAGTGTAAAAATAATGGAATTTACATAAAGATAATGGAAATTGCTTACCTGAAGATGGGAGAGGTTGGAGGTCTTGAGAGAGTGGTGAAGATCTCCAAAATCCTCCAAACGAAGTGGGAAAAATAACCCCCGAAGGTCTTATATCAAAATAGGGTCGGGTTGAAAAAAAAAATTAAGATTTGGACAGCCGTGGCGCATGAGGAAGCGCAGTAATGAAAAATATGTCTAAAAACGAAATTAGGAAGTGTTCTGTAAATCTTCACAGCTTCTTTGCATGGGGCGGCGCGGTAGTGTAAAATTCTGCCAGTGTTTGGTAATTTGGTCATAACTTCTGGTAGGAGTGTCCAAATGACGAACGATTTAAAGTGTTAGAAACTAGACTCCGAGATATTTCATTTGATAGGTTGTGAATCACATAACACCTTATATATATGTATATATGCTCGTCCAAAGTGTGGTCTTGTGCATACACTTTTGGAATTTTAGTCTATCATGTAATTTTCCAACTTGGCTTAGAATTAGGTCTCTCCTTGGACCCCAAATCACTTATTATATGCCTCACACACTTATTATCATAACCAGTTTTAAATACGCCGAGCCCGTAGGGACCCCAAAGGCTTATTTGCGTTAAAACTAGTCGATCAGCGGTGCAATCCACGGTTCTGTGCCTTTCCCCCTCAAGTTGTCCGCTTGGGGGTACCAGTCTAGACTTCTATAGAAACCTTACTCTAGTAATAACTGTACATGCATCATGATCAAACCTATCATGGGTTAATATGTTGTTCGCATAATAACATTCTATGAAACCTTGTCCAAAGTCCACCGGGGTTTCCATAGTCCTAACGGGCTCAACCACTATATGTTCATATTTGGAGAAATAAATGCCGATATGCTAATCGTTAATGTATAAGTAGTCGAATCTAGAGGGAGAAAGGGTCTAACTTTGTTTAATTTGCAGAAAAATGAGGCACGAAGTACCCAGGTTCGACATGGTCTTAAATATACCACGGTTATTGCTGGATTGGTGGAAAAACCTTTTGCCAAGCGACAGAAATCATGTGAAAAGGGTTCTCGGAAAATTACCTTCCTTATTAGACATCCAGTCAAATAACATGTTGATCGAGGTTGCTACTAGTGGGTTGTATTCTATTTTTGAAATATAGAAATGACTCATCTTTTGGAGGAAATATGAGGATTCGCTGGATTACCTTGGGATAGACCCGGTTTGTTAGTGTCAAAAAATCGCATTCTCAGGGGGTTTCTGAAAATGACAGGTCTGAGAAAGAATGACGACTCGGCATGCTTGAAGAAGTCCAACATACCCTTTGGCTTCTTCTATGAACGATACGGACATAGAAAATCTTATCGTATCTGTGATGACGAATTCTCCATCACTTCTCTTAGTTGGACTCATGCAGGGTTTTCGTGTTCATCGTCTGCTTTTTGGGTATGATAGTATTTCCAAGCCAAGGGGACAGGATTCACACTAGGTTTTCCATGCTAACCAAATTTCTAATGGAAGGAATCGAGGGACAAACATATACTATTGTTCCGATGATTGTATCAGAAATATACCGGGCTCTGGATTGTTGCAAGAAAGGGCTCAAACATTTTGAGGGTTGTAACTTGCTGGTGCAAATTTGGTTGTTAGAACATCTTCAGAGAGGCCAATATCGCCAAGAATTTCCACGGAGACCATGGAATTACCACATAGATTTCCACCATCCGAAAAGAATGACCTTCATCCAAGACAGGTTTGCACAACTAGAGAGTGCTATAAAATGGGTATCGTTTTCAGCAATTTGACCAAGGACCAAGTCCATTGGATGTTCGAGTGGTTCCCTACCAGTAAATTTATCATCAGGTGCAGGGATGTTCCGCATTTGGTGTTGATCGGGTTAAGGGGAATATATCCCTTATGTTCCTATCAGGGTCATGAGACAAGCTGATAGAAAATAAGTCATACCGCGAGTCTCCAAAATGGGTCATTACAAAGCAGATTTTCAAGACGATGCCATCTCATACAAATGTGAAGATCAGCACATATGGCATTTGAATATCATTTTGGAAAAGGATACCATCGACCCGGATCGATACCACGCAGGTCATGTGTACTTCTACCCATCATGGTTGGACGATAGCATAGCAGGAATAGTCGAGTCAGGGGTTGGTCAAGGAAACAGGGTCATAGACGAAGCTTACGAAGCACAGGTGAAGTATAAGAGGCTGTGCAAAAGAGTTCTCGAGTCCGAGGCCAGGAATTTGGAACAACACAGGATTTACATGGAGTCAATTAACGAATGGAGGGACCAGATCGACGGAAAGGTTGGAATATCTGGAGTAGGGTCTAATTGAGTTAGAGGGGAAGATGAGGAAAAGAGTCAGAGACTGCTAGAATGCATAGGGTAATGAGGGAGGACACCTAGCAAATGTGTATCTGCTGCTGGACATGCGCAACTTGGGAATTCTGATCAATGGAACCAAGAGGGCCAAGCCTGGAGAAGGTCCCTATGCGACCAAGTAGATTAGGATTATCTATTTTTAGAATCGTTTTGAAATTCGAATGTAATAAGGCAAATGCCATTAGTGACTCATTCATTTATTGTCGTTTTTAGGTTCGTCTTATTAACTAAATTAATGAAATGAGGCTATTCTCGGCATTAATTTCTCAAAATCTACTTGTCGCTAGGCCTACCTGGGGCACACCGAGGCTTCCAAATAAGGACGTGAATTTACATTTATGCAATACGTGTTTAAATATTGCAAATATCCTCCTCCAAGTGATCCAAAAAGCAAGGGAAAATCTAAAATGGATGATATTAGTGGTGTCAAGAAAGACAACGCTACACATGCTGAGAATGTAGAAACTTCAGATGGTCAGAGTACTCGGGCACAGAATGATTTTGTCCTACGGTTGGATTAGAATATACTAGAATTGCAAGGGGAGCTTGAGCAGGTCCGCAACTTGGAAAACCTTTCCCTCACATTAAACGTCCCAGACATTAGCCAACAAAATACTCAAAACCAGTACCTCTTCAAAACACACCTAATCAACGTCCGCAAAATCCTCCCGCACCCCCATCAATACGCAACACCTCCCCAAAATCCTAATCCCTCTACCCATACCGACACCCCCTCAACACCAGCATCTCCCGACTCAATATTCGCAAACCACTTACCAAACTCCTCAGAATACCCCACAGCCTTTCCCAGATCCGCAAAATTCAACTAATGATCACCACTACACTCAAACACCCCGCATCCCCAAAACAACCCCATATACGTGGAAACCTTACCCCACTCCACTCAACCAACATCATACATACCGGAATCCGCCGAGAAGGACCTGCTCATTAAGAATATGGCAGAGGAGCTCAAGAAGCTCACAAGTCGAGTCCAGGGTGTTGAAGGAGGCAAAGGAATTGAAGGTCTGAATTATGAGGATCTGGGAATCCAGATGTAGAACTGCCGGAGGGTTATAAACCTCCTAAGTTCAAAATGTTTGACGAAACAAGTGACTTGAAGGTACATTTGAGAACATACTATGACAAGCTCGTAGGGGTTGGGAAGGATGAAAGGATTCATATGAAGTTGTTCATGAGAAGTCTCACTGGAGACGCCTTATCTTGGTACATAAGCCAAAATCCCAAGAAATGGGTTAATTGGGTAAGCATGGCATCAGACTTCATAGATAGATTCAGGTTTAATACAAAAAATGCACCGGATGTCTTGTACATACAGAACCTCAAGAAGAAACCGACATAGACTTTTGGCGAATATTCTACTCGATGGAGGTCAGAAGCTGCAAAGGTCAGACCGGCACTAGAAGAAGAACAAATGAACAAATTCTTTGTCAGGGCCCAAGATGCACAATACTATGAGAGGTTAATGGTTATCGAGAATCACAAGTTCTCCGACATCATCAAACTTGGGGAAAGAGTTGAAGAAGGGATTAAGAGCGGAATAGTAACAAATTTTTAGGCATTGCATGCCACGAAAAAAGCATTACAATCAGGAGGCATATCAAAGAAGAAAGAGATAGGGGAAGTGATGGTCGCCCAAGGTAAAAAATCTCCACTCACATACCAAACACCTCCGCCCGCATACCAACCTTCACCTCCCAGATATCCTCAACTCGCTACCGCCTACAACACCTACAACACCCAGCCAACCTATTATCATTCACCTCCAGCTCGTCAAAACTATCAAAAACCTAGACCCAATTTTGATCGCAGACCACCTAGACAATAGACCACTATTGTTGAACCCATCAACCAACTATATGAAAGACTAAAGGCTGCCGATATGTCACCCCTATTCCCGCTGTCGCCATGGAAAACTCCTCCCAGTGGGTCAATCCAAACAAAATAAGTGCATACCATTTCGGCATGAAGGGACATACTATTGATGAATGTTGCACTCTAAAAGACAAGATTTAGACGCTGATTGATACCAAAGTCATACAAACAAAGGAAGTCGCACCCAATGTCCGCAATAATCCCCTCCCAGATCATAGGGGTGAAGAATGGAATGCCCATGTTCACTTCAGCATGCAAGGAACACCTTCGGAAAGAATCAAAGTTTTTCTCCTCTGCAAAACTATCAATGCTTTATTCAAGATCTTTAGCAGTCGATCGTTCATTATCCCTCGCCAGTGGCTTTCGAAAGCTCGACATGAAAGAATAAAGAAAATAAGAAAAAAGAGTACGGGGATATTTAGTTATATATCTTTAAGGGTCAATTGGGCTTATTCGGAAAGGTGACGATCCTAAGAAACCTGCAGTCACACTCACACCTATTGTGGTACAGATACAACCAACGGTCGAAGTTGAGGTAGCCGCATCAACTCTATTTGAAATCAAAGTGACATCACCTGCAACTACACCTACTCCATTTGAAGTAGAAGTAACCACACCCTTCATTGTGACGGTAGCATCCACACCGCCCTTCAATTCCAACGTCGTGCCTTTGGGATTATGTTGCAGAAGCTAGGAGAAAAGGGAAAGAAAAAATGTAGGAGTCTTGTCCTGCACAAGGGATGACCAGAACTGGAATGATCGATAGGCCTGAGAATTTGGGAGGGACAAGTAAGGAAGCTACTGCGAAACAACCCGCCATTGAAATTGGTCCAGATGATCTCTGGAGGAAAGTACATGCAAGAGAACACTCTGTTGTTGACCATCTTAACAAAACTCCCGCTCAGATATCCATCCTATCGCTGCTACAAAACTCTGAGGCGCATAGGAATGCTTTGATGAAAGTATTGAATGAAACATACATACCCAACAATATCACAAGCGGAGAAATGGCCAACATGGTGGGGCAGGTGCTAGAGAGCCATGAGATTACCTTTCAAGAAGACGAGTTTCCACCTAAAGGATTGAGCCACAATAGGGAACTGCACACCACAGTGCAATGTGAGGATAAGTTCATTCCCAAAGTTTTGATAGACGGAGGGTCCAACCTCAACATCTGTCCGCTGACAACTCTGAAAATGTTGGGAAAAGGTTTGCATGAAATACGAGCATGGACTAGGAACGTGAAGGCATTCGATGGTTCACAGAGAGACACAATTGGAGAAACTAATTTATTCTTTTAGATGGGTCCTACCTCGTTTGATGTCAAATTTCAGGTGCTAGACATATCCACCTTGTAACGACCTGACCGGTCGTTTTGAGTTATAGCATGTAGTTCAGTGGTTTGAGGCCATGATCAGCTTCATTTCAGGTATTATGACTTGTAGGTGTCGTCGGAACTGAATTTTGGGAAGTTCGGAGTCAATTTGGAAAGAAAAATCTTATTTCGAAAACCCTAAGTTGGAAGAAGTGACTAAGATTGGAATTTGAGTAAATGACCTCAGAATCAGGATTTGAAGGTTCCAGCATGTTCATATGATGATTTCGGACTTGGGCGTATGCTCGAATTGGGTTTTGGATAACCCGAGAGCGTTTCGCCGTATATTGTGGAAGTTAGCATTTTAGAAGAAATTTCATAAGTCTGGGTTGAAGTGCATTTCAATGATTGGTGTTTCATTGTGGGTGACTCTCAATAGGGGACCTAATGAATTCGAAGGTTAAGGATGTGATGCTTAAGGGTTTCATGTCTGCAGTATGGCCTAGAGTCGGGCCTTGCAACAGATTGCGATAGGAGGCCCGGAATATTCCATGATGTTTTCAATTCGCAATATAGTATTATCAGGATGGGTATATCAGTTGATATGTGAATGCGCACTAGGAGGGTGGGAGACGGTTTGTGGGATTGAGACAGCTTGGTCTCGTGAATCAAGGCCACTCGGTATTAGTGAGGATTGAGTTTGTCATGTGTTGAATGTATTTAATATTATTTTTGAGGCAATTAAGGATGATTAAAAGAAGATAGATTGATTAGCCACGGTTGAAATGGCACATGTACGGCAATGATCAGTTCGTTCAGTGTGATTAAGTTAGGCATGTGGTTTGTGCCGGTGTATGCGAGGCCTGTCGGCTGCTGTAATAGACTTTATTTGGAAGCATTCAAGTATTATGGCTTGTCAGGTATAGGTGGATCCCGGAAGGTTATGGTGGTATAGATTACTCCTTGAGGATTGCCTATTTTGTGATGATGAGATTTCACGCGGGTGTTGGTATGGTTCTCTTAAATTGAGGTGAGTAAAAGGTTTCTATAAGATGAAGTGTCCACCCTATTAGTAGTTCAGGAGTTATGATGGAATTCTGCGTGTCAGGTGCAATAAGCAGTATGGAATTGGAAGTAAGGATCAAGATTGCGGTTCGGTGTGAACGAGGATGTCATAAGCTCAGATGAGCAAGAAAAAAGGATATGAATGTTTAGAGTAAGTTGGTGTTATCTTCAGTGTAACCTGAGATCGGTGTTTGGTGAAGGAGACTTGCACCCTAGTTATGGGTTCTTGATTTGTTTTACAACATTAGTGTGGTCGGTGGTATGGATGTGCAGACTTGTTACCTTGTGTGGAAGGACGTGGGAGCATGACCATGGGAAGATTGAATAAGTGCAACTTGTAGTCACCTGATTGATTGAACATTTAGACCAAGTATAAGGAAGTGTAATGTTGCTTATTTGAGAATTTATGCCTGGAAGGCGTTCAATTCATTTTGTTGTGGATTGTGGGGTGGTTGTCCCGGCTATAATGGGTGTTCTTGTGCGTTAATAGAAAAGTGAGTTATTATGGATCCAGGCAAGGCTATCAGCCTAGTTCAATGCGAGCAGAATCGGCCTGATGTTTGTGAAAGGATTTAAATAAGATTGTGGGCCCCATGGGAGTCAGATGTGTTCATTTCGGTATAGTGCTTCTCAAGGGGGGTATTGGAATATCAGATGTTGTTCCGTCTTCGTCCAATCCATGTAATATTATGATTGTGCCGCGTGAGTTGTGAAACGGCTTGATAAATCCCTATGTGTTGAGTCTCTGTGTAGTGATGATGTTATGTGAGCAGGAGAGCTCTTGAGATTCAGAGTATATATATCGCACCTCAGTTGTGCTTAAGTATTGTAGCATATGGCTCTATCAGTCTCCCCATGATGGTATTATGCACTTAGCGTGCTTGTGATTGATATTAAGTATTTTGTGGTAATGAGAAATCTAGCTCGGTGTGTATCTTCTTATTTAAATTTCATGTGTGGATCGGGTGGCACGCCGCCACGGGTATGTTATTTGGATCGGGTTGCACGCCGCAACAGTGTGATGTCGAGTAAGGGTCCTATGCTTATTTTTCTTATGTTTTGCTTCCTATTTTCTAAGGAAAGTTAATACTAGTTGCGTGGGTTTAGTAGTCCCTTCCTAAGTCATTTCTTTATGTATCATGTTCGAGTTGTGGCCTGATGGCGCATTGTGGCATTGTGTAGTTTGTTGGTCATGTCTGGGATGATTTCTTGTCTGAGTTGTTCATAATGGATGAGACAAGATTTATGGATTAGGGATCGGTGCGATAAGATTATGTGAAGTGTATTACAGAATAATTACCATTATTTGGTTAGTAATGAGGTGATGAATTTAGTCAAAAAGGAGAGATTCAATGTTTGGTTAACTCTGCAATTGGTTAGAAGTTTCTACACATCTCTTCCGTTGTGGTGGTATCGTCAGCATTATAGCAGGATGTATATGTATATCAGAAGATGCATTTGGGAGCATCAGATTCTTGGAATTTTGGCTATTAAGGTTCAGGGAATGTCATTGTGGTTAGATGGTGAATTATGCGGTGCATGGTGCTAATTCAGCAAAGGTACGTAGTCGTGTTCTTGTACCTCGTGTGGTAGTTGATACAGTGTTTATATATTGGAAACAGGTCTGGCAGAGAATTTCAGGTGTTGGAACTGGGTTATGAGCATATTGTATGGGTAACAGAGGATATCTTCAGATTTGATCAAGCTAATGTGCTCAACTGGGGCAGGTGCACGAGGTGTTAAACAGTGATTTCAGATAACTCTAGAGCAGTTATTAGCACGTTCGAGGACGAACGTATGTTTAAGTGGGAGAGAATGTAACGACCTGACCGATTGTTTTGATCTCTAGTGCGTTGTTTAGTGGTTTGAGGACATGGGCAGGTTCATTTCAGGTATTATGACTTGTAGGTGTGGTCGGAACTGAATTTCGGGAAGTTCGGAGTCAATTTGGAAAGAAAATTCTTATTTCGGAAACCATAAGTTGGAAAAAATGATTAGGGTTGAAATTTTGAGTAAACGACCTTAGAATAAGGATTTGAATGTTCCGGCAGGTTTGTATGATGATTTCGTACTTGGGCGTATGCTCGAATCGGGTTCTGGATAACCCGGGAGCGTTTCAGCGTATATTGTGGAAGTTAGCATTTTAGAAGAAATTTCATAAGTCTGGGTCGAAGTGCATTTTAGTGATATTGATGCCCATTTGGGATTCTGAGTCTGGGAATAGCTCTGTAGGGTGATTCTGGAGTTGGGAGCGCGATCGGAAGTGAATTAAGATGTTCGTAGGTTATTTTGAAGTCATTTGGCTAAGGATAGAAATTTGAAGGTTTTTTGCGGAATGCGGCCGGAAGTGGAAATTTTGATATCGGGGTCAGAATGTGATTTCGGAAGTTGGAACATGTCCGTAATGCGAATGTGACTTGTGTGCAAAATTTTAGGTCAATCGGACGTGATTTGACATGTTTCGGCATCGAATGTAAAAGTTTCAAGTTCTAAAGTTCATTAAGCTTGAATTGAGGTGCAATTCATGATTTCGACGTTGTTTGATGTGATTTGAGGCCTCGAGTGAGTTCGTATCATGTTTTTGGACATGTTGGTATAATTTGTTAAGGTCCCGAGGGCCTCGGGTGGATTTCGGAAGGTTAACGGAATAGATTTCGGACAAAGGAGCTACTGATTTTCTGCTGCAACAACTGGTTTTGGACAGCAATTGGTGCAATCGCAGAGCTGACTTTTGAAGCATATATATCAAAATCTATAAGGAATCTAAAAATTTTCAAAATACAAAAGTTGTAGTCCTTGAATTCTAGTTTTCATAAAGTTAAACAATTCATGATTTAGACATTGGATCAGAAAGTTATGATTGATTGATGATGGTTGGTGAAGCAATTTCGACAGAATTTACTGATGCATGGAGCCGACTTTGAAAGTTCATATCTCGGAATATAAAAAGATTTATATGATGTGCAGCCTATCAAATGAAAGATCTTCGAGTCTTGTTTCTAAATCTTCAAATAGTTTATCATTTGGATATTTCTACAAGGAGTTATAGTGGTTTTAATAGAAGGTGTATAGCAGGGGAAAATATTAATGGGATGTATAACCTGCACAGCGCAAGGTACAACTCGATGAAGCACCTGGGCAGATTGTTTTAAGAACGAGTTTTGTCCAATTTCTCTCATTTTTCATTTGGTGTGGCGATTTTTGGGAGCTTCAATGGAGGATTTTCATTAAAGCAACTCTAGGTAAGTGATTTATTCCCATCTTTGAGCTAAAACACTTGGGTTATACATAGAGTAGACATGAAATTGGTGGGAATTCGGGATTTTTGAACAAAGACCTAGAATGTGTATTTTTTGATTTTGCCCACGAATTTGAGCATGAAATTAAGAATAAATTACATATTGGAGTTAGAAAAAATTCATGTGTAATCCTTATCTTCGAAAAATTTGGGAATCCGGGCGCATGGGCCTGAGGGCAATTTTGTCAATTCTTCAAGCAGAGTTGGAAATTTATATATTTGACTTGGTACAAGTATTAAAGTATATTTTCATTGGTTAGCCCGTTATTTGACTAGTTTTGGGGCGTTGTGCATCAATTGGAGTCGTCAGAAGGGCATGTAGGCCGGTTATGAATCTTCCGAGCGAGGTAAGTCTCCTTTCTAACTTTGTGAGGGGGAAAAGTCCCCATAGGTGAACTAATTGATTGAGTGCTACTATTTTTGGGAGCTACGTACGTACAAGGTGACGGGAGTCCGTGCGTAGCTACTATTATGCTTGTGTCTGGGTAGTCTAGGACCCACTAGCCTGCCTTACTTGTTGTACTTGTGATCTTGTCAACGATATTAGACTGTTAATATTATCGAATTAGTAATTGAATACCTAATAAGGTTAGAGCTTACTTTTCTTAATCATTTAGAAAGATAATTGATTCTTCCTTGTATAATTGTGTTCCTGATAAAATTGTAATATTTAAAACCTTACCAAATTTGGCAAATGAAATTCCATAAATGATTTAAATACTATCTTCATGTTCATTTAAAGAGAATTTTATCACTTCCTTGAGAAACTGTTTTCTTGATAAAAATGTGGATTTATTATGTGAATATGTGTATCTATGAGTACCTGAGTCGAATGTATGATTCACGAGTAGGATAACTCTATTATTTATATATGACCGCATCGCATGATCGATTTGCGAGAGGGGGAAATAGATGCATCTATGGTTCGAGCCATTCGACCTTTCGGCAGTGCAAATTTTAATATTGTTGTCCGCACCATTCGACCCTCGGAATTTCTTGCGCATGATCATTGTTGCGTACTTTTATGTGATTTATACATGTTTACTGGCCTGAAAATTATAAATTGTCAATTGAAATGACGAATATTTAAATTCTTAATTGTGAAGGAAGTTGTTGTTTCTTATTACTACGTATTCAATTACCCATAATATTCATGCTTAGTGTCTCCCTTTATTTTTATTAAATTGACCTCTAGCAAGTGTCAAATTCAACCTCTCGTCACTACCTCTCTGAGGTTAGGCGAGATACTTACTGAGTACACGTTCTTTTCGTACTTATGCTACACTTGTTGTGCATTTTTATTGCACATGTACATTCGTAGATAGTGGTCCTACTTGACGCAGTGATGTGGCTGGCTTGGAGACTTAGACGAGCTGCACCATCCGAAGACGACCCGCAACCGACAGAGTCTCCCTCAGATGTATTGTACTTTGTTTCTAAATTTCTTGTCCAATTTGTATGTCAGACAATCATTGTAGTATCTGTATAATTCTTAGAAAATTTGCTCATGCACTTGTGACACCGGGTTCTGGGATGTATTTCATTAAAAATGGATTATTAAACTATCACATTTTCTTAACGGATTTATTCAATTATTATGTAATAAAGTGAAGGGTAATGATTTCAAGTTTTATAATAAAGGTTTAATTAATTTTTAAGTGTTGGCTTTCCTGACCGTGGGGTCCGGCGCCATCACGACCCTTATGGATTTTGGGTTGTGACACGCCTCCTACAATCTGCTGATTGGATGACCTTGGATGCATGTCGTTGGGCCTGTTGCATCCAGTTTTCACCAACCTGTGAAATTTGAATGGAATCATCAAGAGATAATCATCCATAGAGATGGGAGCAATCTTATTTATACCAATCAGACTGTTCCGGTCGTGGAGAACAAAAGGAAGTTGTGTGGAGAAACTTATCACCGCATCGAGCATGTCAATGCGATCGAGAAGGATAAATGATGGAGCAGAAAAATAGAGAGTATATTGGCATGTGAAGAGGGATCAGTAAGAAACTCCAGGGCATTACCAAGCCAATGCAGCTAATAGGTCACGGAAGAACCTTTGGACTTGGATATTAGTACACCTGGCATGAGTATCAGAATTGGTCGCCACCATGGCGTAGTCCCTACCCTCTTGAGCAGCCAGTGCCGCATCTGAGTCAGACCTTTCACCTGGCATGAACTCGTCAGTTGAGTTCGAAGAGTTATCCTTCGGTTCGAGTGCACTAGAGGGGTCAGCCTATTGAGGCAGCTACTTAAGAGTTCGAGTTGGACATGCGAAGTAGATATCCCCACTTATTCACCAGTTCAGGTACTTTTCGATGTCCGTTTGAGGACGAAGGGTTGTTTTAGAGGTGGAGATTGTGATGAACCAGAGGGTTATCTTCTGTTTTAGAACACAATTCTGCACTCTTTAGCCTTGAAAACCTCATTTTTACCCTCCTCGTTTTGCGTGTGCAGTCCAGGCGTGATTTCCAGAAAGCTTTTGTGTTGGAAATAATGAAGATAATAACTTTTGGCCTAAAAGTTGATTTTAGTTGACTTCAGTCAACATTGTGAGTGAACGGACTGGAACCTGTGTTTTGACGGTCTCAGTGGGTCCGTAGTGAAATATGGGACCTAGGTGTATGCCTGGAATCAAATTGTGATGTCCCTAGCTCCAGATATGAATTTTTATTAAAAATTGAAATACTGAAATTTTAACAGTTTTAAGAAATTTGCTAATGTTTGATCTTGTTGGTATTGGGTCCGTATTTTGGTTCCGGAGGCTGATCTGTGGACGCTGAGCAGGTGTACCTCAAGTCTCCACAAAGATAGTCAACCCGAGCACGCTAGTAACCGCCGCTGGGACCGACTCCAAAATCTGCACATGAAGTGCACAGTATAGTATGAGTACAACTGACCCCATGTACTTTATAACGTTGAGACTAACTTCGACTAAGTAGTGACGAGGCTAAGGCAGGTCACACTACACTATAAGTCGTACGCAGTATATAATAAAGACAGGAGAAGAAAATACGGAACAAAATTAGATAGTCAACATCAGAAAATAGCTAAATCCTTAAAGACAAACTAGTGACAATCAAATTTACCCATCCTTAGAGTTTTGTATGAAAAATACCGAAAACGAAAACAACTCAAGTAAATAGAAACACATCGATTGTTGCGGCGCGCAAACCGATCCCAACATACAACACAATCCTTCCTTGTTCCGCCATAGCAATATCAACAATCATAAAAGAATATATGTTGCAGCGCAACTCGATTCCACCATATAACAGAATAAGTATCACAATTCCCCCTTATTTCATCATATCACTCCACCCTTATTTCACCTGTTGCGGCATGTAACTCGATCCCACCATATGAGTATAAATTCACCCTTACTCCACCATATCAATCCACCCTTATTTAACCTGTTACAGCGTGCAACCTGATCCCACTATATTAGTATCAAATATATAATGAATACAATCAAATCAATAATCCAAATCACACGAACCTCTACGATTGATGAATATAAAGCGAAATCAAAAAGGAAGCCTTGTACCAACTTGGGAATTCACATAAGTACTATTACACGGCAATACAAGTCCAGTAAATTACAATTAAAAGGTGTAAGTAAGTCAATTAAGGAAAATAGCACCGAGTCATGAAATCATGGATAGATCTAACATTTTTAAAACGAGGAACAATGAATAACAAGTAGCAAATAAATCATAGAAGGCATTTAAGCACACAATACTAAAGGTATGGACGGAAGTAATTAAGGAAAAGCAGAAAATAAGGGAAATAAGTAATTCGGCGGCGTATAAGCACTCGTCACCTCGCATATACTCCGCAATACAATTCACATAGCACATAGTCCGAGAGTTTGTAATTCACTCAAATTAAGGTTAAACTCAACACTTACCTCGTCCGTAGTTAACTCAGAGCTCTAGCGGGGCCTTTCCCCTAGAATCCTCCTAAAGACCACACGTATCTAACCACAATTGACTCAATAATGTCAAATATTGGTACAAGAATCAATTACAATCCATAAGTTTGGGATTTCCACATTTTCCCCCAAATAATGAAAAATCGACCTCGGGCCCTCTTGGTCAAAACCCGAGGTTCGGACCAAACCCCGTTTACCTAATCACCTTGAGCTCGATTATGTAATTAGTTTCGAAATTCGTCCCCAAATTGAGGTCTTAATCCCGAATTTGCAAATATCCCCAATTCTTACTTAAATCCCTAATTTTCTACCATGGAAGAACAAAGACTCAAGCTAGAAATTAATGTGTGATGTTATAAATGGAAGAAACTCAGTTAAATTATACTAACATATGAACTGGTGTTGAAATTTATCCTCAAATTCGCCTCTAGGCCGAGCTCTAATGGAAAGATTATGAACAATGGGTGAAACCCTGATTTTGAAATGTTTTAAGGTCTGGGCATCAGGCCTTCTTCGCGTTCGCGAAGGACCTGACGCGATCGTGAAGTCCAGCAGCCCAAGTGGCTTACATTTTTGCGAGTTATCTCAAGAGTTCGTGAAGGCTACTTCCCTCCGGCCTTCGCGTTTGCGTATAAGAAAACACCGATACCCCTTCCTAGTTTCCAAGCCTATGTGTTTGCGAGAAGCTGGTCTCGTTCGCAAAGAGGAAAGCCCCCAACACTCCATGTTCGCGACCCAACTATCGCGTTCGCGACGAAGAATCCTCCCATGTCCTAACTCCTCTATGCGATCGCGAGAAAGGCTTCGTGATCGCGAACCACATGACACTAGATGCAGCTGAAGCTCAAGAAATCAAAAAATTTCTAAGTTAAAACCATTTGTAGCCTAGTCGAAACTCACCCGAGCCCTCGGGGCTCCAAACCAAATATGCAAACAAATCCAAAAATATTATATGAATTCACTTGCGCGATCAAAACACCAAAATAACACCTAGAACTACGAATGTGACACCAATTCAAATGAAATTTTCAATGAAACTTTAGAGTTTCTATTTTAACAACCGGACGTCCGAATCACGTCAAACCAACTCTGTTTCTCACTAAATTTTGCTGACACGTCATAAATATAAAAATGGACCTATATTGATTTCTGAAATTAAAATAGGGACCCGTATCAAAAAATTCAAACATTGGTCAAATCTCTAAATTATTAAACCTTTAAACTTCAAATTTTTGACAAAAAAATGATAACTCGAGCTAGGGACTTCCGAATTTGATTCTGGGCACATGCCCAAAACGTAAATCACAATACAGACCCACCGGGATAGTCGAATATTATCCAGTCCGTTTTCTCTAAACGTTGACTGAATCAACTCAAATGGATTTTAAGGTAAAATTTCATATTTTATTAATTTTTAACATAAAAGCCTTGCAGAAAAATACTCGGAATGCGCATGCAAATCGAGAAAATCTTAAAGAATCTATTGGATGCTTCAAAATTATAGAATTAAGGTTTAAAACTCTAGATGACCTATCGGGTCATACACAATTGGTTGGGGTGATATTACTGTAACGACCCGGTCGGTCGTTCCGTAGAATTTGCATTATTATTGATTTTATTGCCTTGTCATAGATTGGTTATGCTGTTTATGATATGTTAGAGTCGGTTGGCTCGGGTTCAGAATGGTTGTAGTGAGAATTGAGACATTTAGTCTCTAAAAATAGCTTTGTAGTTGAAAACGTCAACTGAGAGTTGACTTATAGGTAAACAATCTCGTAATGCAGATTTTATGGCTCGGATAGCTTCGTTAGGTGATTTGGGACTTAGGAGTGTGTTCGGAATATTTTTGTGATGTCCGGTGTAGAATTAGGCTTGAATTGGCGAAAGTTAGTTTTTGGCAATTTTTGGTCGGCAGTGGAAAAATAGGCTATCGGGGTCGGAATGGAATTTCGGAAGTTGGAACAAGTTCGTAATGTCATTTTGGATATGTGTGCAAACTTTTAGGTCAATCAGATGTGTTTTGGATAGTTTCGACATCGTTGGTGGAATTTAGAAATTTCAAAGTTCATAGGCTTGAATTCGATGTGATTTAGTTTTTTTGCGTTGTTTTTGGTGATTCAAAGGCTCGACTAAGTTTTGTGATGTTATGGGATGTGTTGGTATGTTTTGGTTGAGGTCTCGAGGGTCTGGGGTGAGTTTCGGGTGGTTTCGGGCCATTTCTAGGCCATTTCTAGTTGCTGGTTTTTGGCTTCAAG
The DNA here is from genome assembly GCA_005239495.1 of Nicotiana undulata. Taxonomy (NCBI): domain Eukaryota; kingdom Viridiplantae; phylum Streptophyta; class Magnoliopsida; order Solanales; family Solanaceae; genus Nicotiana; species Nicotiana undulata. The sequence continues at coordinate 147,481 of ML295455.1, read as the reverse complement.
AGTGTACAGTGTGATAGCATTGATCTGGATGCGTTAGCATAGAGAAAATTTGGAAAAATCTAGTTGTGCTATGCGATTGCATAAGGCTTCCCGCGATAGCATAGAGTAAAATTTCCGTTGCACTGTCCCGACTTTGGAAGCTTATAACTCACAATCTATAAGTAATTTGAAGATGATCCAAATATGAAAGTTGTATCTCTTGATGTCTAGTTTTCAGAAAGTTAAGCCAATTGTAATTTGGAGTTTTGTACAAAAAGTTATGACTATTATACTAGAAGCTATCCGGAAGAGTTGGAGAAGGCTGTTGGAAAAACTTTTCTATGCGATCGCATAGGGTCAAATAAGGACTGGTAAATTTTCTTCATCGCGAATGCACTCCTGGAGCCGCGATCGCACAGTGTCCAGACCTGGGAAGTATAATTTAAAACCCTCCGCGACCATGACCCAGTTTTCCACCATTTTTGAACGGGAAGAAGCTTTTGAGGCGATTTTTAAGAGAGAAAATCATTGTTCTTCATTGAGGTAAGGATTTTGGACCCTAAAACTCGATTATATGTTATTAAGGATCAAATTATCATCGTTTAATTTATGGAAATCAGTAGAAAAAGATGGAATTAGGGCTTGACATTATGAGACCTTTAGGGGATGATTTGAGGGGTCAAACAAACTCCGATTTTAGAGTTCTTTATATGTATGGACTCGTGATATGATGAAGAATAGTTTGGTATAAAATTTGTCGAGTTCCGAGACGCGGGTCTGGGGGTCGGGTTTTGTCTAATTTCGGGTTTTGTGCTAAAATTGGTATTTTTCAATTGGAATTCATTCCCTTAGCATAATTTAATGAGAAAGATCTGATCTTTATAGATTTGGAGCACTCGGAAGTTTATTCGAGAGGCAAGTGTGTTGTAGAGTAGCTTTTCGGGCTAGTTTGAGGTAAGTAATGTCTTTAAATCATGTCCTGAGGGTATGAAACCCCGGACTCTGCACCCTTTCACGGGTCTTGGAATGAAAAGATTGGAACTTGGAAATATATTCCCTATTTAGACAACTATTGTGTTGCGAAACCGATTTTTAAGCCTATGCTTAATAGTATTGATATATATTGGATATAATTTGGGTCGTAAGCCATGTTTGGGGCCTAGTGCCGATTTGTTTATCCCTTGGGGGCTGTTTTTACTATTTTTCCTCACTTGATATGTTATGACTTTCATTCAGTCTTTTCTTGATAATTGTTTTGACACTCAGAGTTTTTTAATACTATTTATTGAAAATGAAACACTATTTTTGGGTCGAGAACCCGGTATACATATGGCCTAAAGGGCATGTTGAGAGTGTCTGAGTAAGTGAGGTCGCGGACTATTATTGTGAGGATGTTGTGATATGAGAGAGGCCGAGGGCCAATATTGTGAGTGATTTATTCCATGATGTGGCTTGTTATAGCGCTTGGGTTGTAGGAGCCCCTCCGGAGTCTGTACACACCCCCAGTGAGCGCAGGTACCTACTGAGTGATGTTGCCCACGGGGCTGATACTGAGTGACTGTGAGGCTGCCTGATGGGCTGATACTGAGTGACTGTGAGGTTGCCTGATAGGCTGATATTGAGTGACTGTGAGGTTGCCTGATGGGTTAATATTGAGTGACTGTGAGATTGCCTGATGGGATGATACTGAGTGACTGTGAGGTTGCCTGATGGGCTGATATTGAGTGACTGTGAGGTTGCCTGATGGGTTGATATTAAGTGACTATGAGGTTACCTGATGGGCTGATACTGAGTGATTGTGAGGTTTCCTGATGGGCTAATACTGAGATTGTTATGAGAAATGATTATGGCCCGAGGGGCAGATTTATGAAAATTTTACTGAGTTTTTGACTACGATTCACTTCGTTTTTCAAACTGATTTCTACTGAGATATATTGAAATTATACTTGTTTCAAAGGATTTCTGGAAATTGGTTTTTGAACTTATGTATTTGATGAATACTTATGGTGACTTGGTGATTTACTGTTTTTGTGAATTGGTGTATATGTGATGTGTGTTTTATTTACTTCAGAATGTGATTTATTTTCATTACTACTGAGTTGGATTACTCATCATTACTCCCTGTACCTCTGTGTACAGGTCCAGGTACTGGTACTAAGCGGTAGCCATCTGAGTCTGTACGACGCCTGCATTTGGGATATGGAGGTAGTTGTCCGGCGTCCACAACATCTCTATTTCCCTTTCCTATTTTGTACTTAGTTCTTCTTTCCGAGATTATGTATTATGACAGTAGTATTCTTAGTAGTACTCTTAGATGCTCATGACATGTTGACTCCGGGTCTTGGGGACGGTTGTAGACTATTAGCTTAATTGTTTTGTTTAAAGATTTCAAAATTTATATGTGTATTATGAATTGTTGAAAATAAATTGAGATATTTGAAAAGGAAAATGTGAAAACTTTGAGTGATGGCTAGCCTAGTTCCACGATAGGCGCCATCACGGCCGGTTGGGATTTGGGGTCGTGACAATTACGATGGTTGGTTGTTGATTTTGAGATAGAATGTTTTTTGGATAGTTCGAAAACAGGAAAAACTCTGTTCGTTTTTCTGTAATATACCAATAAGGCTTTCTTGGGAGCACTTGCTCCTAAGTGCCGTTCATGATCCTAAATTGGATCGTGACAGTTATTCACTTTTGTTTAATTTTGATATGCAATTTATTAGGAAACAAAATCGAATACTAGAAAATCTAAACGAATTAAAGTCTAAAGGAAATACTTACAATTGAGAACGAATAAACTGTTCGTACAGTATTTGTAATTGTCTAAAGGAATTAAAATCTAAAGGAAAGAGTATATATTTTTTTTTGTCACTAGAGTTATTACTTACTGATTTTAGAGAAGGACCTGCTGGCTGAAAGCCATACCATAGGCATAGTTACATTAAAATTATCAACACATTTTAATGCAATGTCAATCCATAGTTGAACGGTTAATCCGCCCCCCAAATCAAATTTTTGTGACGACTCACTTTAAGTATATAATTCTACTACTTGACTTGAATCCAATGGAATTAGCTTTAACTAAAACCAAGCTAGGATACTCTATACAACTTCTCAATAAAAACAAAAATCCTAGCTATCCATCTCATTTTCAAGCTTTATCTTAAATCCTAACTTGGATTTTCTACTAAACCATGACAAAGTCAACTAAAATCATAGATTTCTAGTATAAATTATTTATACATCAAATAATTTTTTTAGCACAAATACATGATTTGAGCAACACTACTAGGCATTCCTACGACACTTATTTTGCAGATATGTTGCAAGAACATTCATTCTTGTATAGTATGGGTGATCTGTTCTTGTCACGACCCACTATCCTAACATGTCGTGATGACGCCTATCGTGGTACTAGGCAAGCCGACATTTACGAATAACTCTAACATTTTTAACAAAATGGGTTCTTAATGCAGTTTAAATATCAATTTCTCATAAACAAGATAAAAGATCCAAACACAACGCAGAAGAACTCCCAAATCAGGGTTTCACAGAGTACATGAGCATCTAAGTGTCACAAGTTTGGAATACATTGTCCAACATAGTTCGAAACTAGAAACAATGAAAGGAAAAGATAGAAAAGGAGAAAACAAGGGTTGCGAACGCCGAGAAGCTACCTCGAAGTCTCCAAAGATCAGTTGCGCGAGGTATCAATACCTATTATGACCGGGAACACCTGGATCTGCACATGAAGTGCGAGGTGTAGCATTAGTACAACCAACTCAATAAGTAACAATACTAAATAAAGAACTGAAAGATAGTGACGCGCTACACATTTATGGTTCAAATTTTCAGAAATTTTAAACATAAGGAAATAGGCGTGCTTCCAATTTCGACAATTAAGGCCAATTAAGCTAACTCATATCAAATTCGAATAAAACAGAATATAATATCTTTCAGAAAACTTCCACACAATGATATATGGCAGCTAAGTGCAATAATAATGACATCAAGAGCATTCATCTTAGAGAAACAATCACTAAACCTTTCTAAATATCTCAACACTCGGCACTCAATACTCGATACTCGACATTGGACACTCGTACTCAATAGGTGCCTGCGCTCACTGGGCGTGTACAGACTCCGGAGGGCTCCTTCAGCCCAAGCACTATATCGTTGTGGCGTGCAACCCGATCCCATTAATATATAAATAGCCGTAAGTCTCGTTGCGGCGCACAACCCAATCCACACATATACAGCTCTAAGGCTCGTTGCGGCGTGTAACCCGATCCATATAAATACAACCTTGAGGCGCGTTGCAGCATGAAACCCGATCCACATATATACAACCTTAAGGCTCGTTGCAGCGTACAACCCGATCCGCATATATACAGCCCTGAGGCTAGGTGTGCAACCTGATCCACACAAATACATATCACTCACACCTCGGCACTTAGGACCCAACTCAGTCACCAACCTCTCCAATCTCTCGGGCTCTCATAAGTCATAAAAATAAGCCCAGACAACAATAACATGATGTATCAACTAAGGATAATAGAGACTGAGGTATGATATACAAGAAGAATCTGAGAATGGAAAACAACAAATAACAGGTAACTCAACATGTACGTGGCCTCTGTGGGATCCAACAGTATCATCACATAGCTTAAACATGATTTCTGGCATAAGTTGCAATTAAATTTCTACACCATATGGAGAATATAGAGCTAGAAACAAGTTATTCGAGTTTAGGATTTCCATGGAATGGACCAAGTCTCAATTCCAACAGTGCATGCCCACACGCCCGTCACCTAGCTTGTGCGTCACCTCCAAACCAATCACATAACATAAAATCTGGGGTTTCATACCCTCGTAACCAGATTTAGAACTGTTACTTAGAAAAATCCCTAATCCAATACGCCTTTGCCTCGCAAATCAGCCTATGAATGTCTCGAAATATATCCAGAAATAAAACAATACAATCAACACGGGCTAAGGAATCAATTCCATAAGAAAAATACAAAGTTTTAATAAAATTTCCGAAATCGGCTCAAAATCGGCCCCCGGGTCCATGTCTCGAAATCCAAAAAAATACAAAACCTGAAAGACCATTCAACCACGAGTCTAACCATACAAAATTTACTCTAATCCGATATCAAAATCCCATTCGAAATCTCAAAAATCTAGCCTAAGGACTGTTCTTCATTTTTCCCAATTTTTCACCCCAAATCACAAATCAAATGATGGAATCAAAGGCATAATCATGGAAATTGATCAAAATTAGGTAGGAATAACTTACCCCAAACATACATGCGAGAATCTCTCCAAAAACCGCCTTCTACCTAGCTCCCAATTCAATTTTGTGTTAGGAGCTCAAAACCCTCGTTTTGAATCTTTTAATTTTGCCTAGTGATGCCTTCATCGCAAACGCAAGGGTAAGGTCGCATTTGCGTAGACCAATCTTACTGCCCCTAATCTAACCCTTTGCAAACGCGAAACTTTGCTGACTCGTCACTTTGTGAATGCGACAACCCCTACGCGAACGCGTAGAACAACTGCACGGGGTCCCCAACTGCTTCCTCTATTCTTTGGGAACGCGTCTCCCCTCTCGTGTTCGCGATTCATCCACTGTCCAAACATGCGCGAATGCGGGACCCTCTTCGCGAACACGAATAATTTCTTATCGGCCTCAAAGTACACTTCGCGAACACGAGACCCTCCTCTCAAAAGCATAAGAGAAAACCAGAAAAATCACACCAACAGTCTTCAACAATCAAGCCAAGTCCAAAAATGATTTGTCACCCATCTGAAAGTCACCCGAGCCTCTGGGACCTCAACCAAACATACCATCAAATCCCATAACATCATACAAACTTAGTCGAACCCTCAAACCGCCTCAAACAACATAAAACACACGAATCACACATAGATTCAAGCCTAATAAACTTTGAAACTTCCAATGTCTACAACCGACGCCGAAACCCATCAAATCACGTCCGATAGACTCCAAAGTTTGTACACAAGTCACAAATGACACCACAGACATAATCCAACTCCCAAAATCCAAATTTGACCCCGATATCAAAAAGTCCACTCCTGGTCAAATTTCCCAAAAAAATCCAACTTTCTCCATTTCAAGCCTAATTCCACTATGGGCCTCCAAATCACAAGCCAGACACACTCCTAAGTCCAAAATCACCCAACGGAGCTAATGGAACAATCAAAATTCAAATCCAGGGTCGTTTACTCATAAGTCAATATCCGGTCAACTTTTCCAGCTTAAGCTTCCCATTATGATACTAAGTGTCTCAATTCATTCTGAAATCTTTCCGGACCCGAACCAATTACCCCTGTTAGTCATAAAAACAACAGTAAAGCACAAATGAGCAAAAAATTATGAACGGGGCTACAACTCTCAAAACTACCGGTCGAGTCGTTACACTCTTCCCCTCTTAAACAAATGTTCGCCCTCAAACGGGTATAGAAACATACCTGGAATCTCAAATAGGTGTGGATATCTTCTCCACATCTCCCACTCGGTATCCCAAGTAGCCTCTTCAATTGGCTGACCTCTGAACTACACCTTCATTGAACCTATATCCTATGACCACAACTTTCGGACCTGCCAATCCAAAATAGCCACCGGCTCCACATCATAAGTCAAATCACCATATAACTGAACAGTGCTGAAATCGAAAACATGAGACGGATCACCAACATACTTTTGGAACATAGAAACATGAAACGCTGGATGAACACCCGACAAGCTAGGTGGCAAACAAGCTCGTAAGCCACCTCCCCAATCCTCCGAAGCACCTCAAACGACCCAATGTAATGAGGGCTCAACTTTCCTTTCTTTCTGAACCTCATAACACCCTTCATGGGTGGAACCTATAGTAGGACCTTTTCCCCAACCATGTAAGCAACATCACAGACCTTCTTGTCGGCATAACACTTCTATCTGGACTACGCCATATGAAGCCGCTCCTGAATTAATTTAACCTTGTACAATACATCTTGGACCAAGTTAGTACTCAATAACCTAGTTTCCCCCGGCTAAACCCAACCAACCGAAGATCTTCACTATCTCCCATACAAAGCCTCATATAGATCCATCTGAATGCTCAAGTGGTAGCTGTTGTTGTAGACAAACTCCACGAGTGGCCGAAACTGATCCCAAGAACCCCAAAATCAATGACACAAGCGGGTAACATGTCCTCCAATATCTGAATAGTGCGATGGAACTGTCTGTCTGTCTGAGGGTGAAGTGTTATGCTCAACTCAACCTGGGTACCCAACTCTCGATGTACTATTCTCCAGAACTGTGATGTAAACTGCATTCCTAGTCTAAAATGATGGACAATAGAATAAAGTGCACGGACTTGGTCAGCCGATCCACAATCACCCAAATAACATCGAACTTCCTCGAAGACCGTGGGAGGCCAACTACGAAATCCATCATGATCCGCTCCCACTACCACTTAGGGATCTCTAACCTCTTAATCAAGCCACCCGGTCTCTGATGCTCATACTTAACCTGCTGACAATCGAGACACCGTTCCACAAACCCAACTATATCCTTCTTCATTAGCCTCCACCAATAGTGCTATCTCAAATCCTGGTACATCATCGCGACACTCGGATGTATAGAATACCGCGAGTTGTGGACCTTCTCAAGAATCAACTCCCAAAGCCCATCCACATTAGACACACATATCCGTCCATGCATCCTCAACACGCCATCATCACCAATAGTGACATCTCTAGCATCACCTCGTTGAACCCTATCCTGAAGAACGAGAAGATGGGGGTCATCATAATGACACTCCCTGATATAGTCATAAAGGGAAGACCTAGAGACCACACAAGCCAATACCCGACTCGGCTCCGAAATATCCAATATGAAAAGATGGCTAGCTAAGGTATGAACATCCAATACCAAAGGTCTCTCTGCCGCTGGAAGATACGCTAAACTCCCCAAACTCTCCGCTCGGTGACTCAAGGCATCGGCCACAACATTAGCCTTCCCAGTATGGTACAAAATAGTGATATCATAGTCATTAAGAAGCTCCAACCATATCTGCTGATGCAAATTAAGATCCTACCGGAATAAAATGCGCGGAATTGGTCAGCCGATCCATAATCACCCAAATTGCATTGAACTTCCTCGAAGTTCATGGGCGCCCAACTACGAAATCCATGGTGATCAGCTCCCACTTCCACTCTAGAATCTCTAACCTCTAAAGCAATCCACACAGACTTTGATGCTCATACTTCACCTGCTGATAGTTAAATCGCCAAGCTACAAACCCCACTATCTCCTTCTTTATTATCCTCCACCTATAGTTCTTCCTCAAGTCCTGATGCATCTTTGCGGCACCCGGATGAATGGAATACCGCGAACTATGGGCCTCCTCTAGAATAAACTCACGTAGCCCATCCACATTAGGAAAACAAATCTGACCATGCATCCTCAATACCCCATCATCCCCATTAGTCACATCTCTGGCGTCACTGTGCTGAACTGTGTCCTTAAGGACAAGCAAATGGGGATCATCGTACTGACGCTCTCTGATGTGATCATATAAGGAAGACCGAGAAACCACACAAGCTAGGACCCGACTAGATCCAAAATATCTAATCTCACGAACTAGTTGGCAAAAGCCTAAACATCGGCTGCAAGAGGTCTCTCACCAATGTATATGAATGCAAAGACTACCCATACTCACTGCCTTTCTACTCAAGGCCTCGACCACCATATTGGCCTTCCCGGGATGATACAGAATGGTGATATCATAGTCCTTTAGCAGCTCCAACCATGTTCGTTGTCTCAAATTTAGATCCTTTTGTTTGAACAAGTGTTGGAGACTCCGATGATCCGTAAACACCTTACAAGTCACACTGTAGAGATAATGCCTCTGAATATTCAATCAATAAACGATGACAATTAACTCCAAATCATGAACATGGTAGTTCATCTCATAAGGCTTCAACTCGCGCGAAGCATAGGCAATGACTCTACCATCCTGCATCAACACACACCCAATACTGATATGAGAAGCATCATAATAGACTGTATACGAGCCTGAAGTTGATGGCAAAACTAGAACTGGAGTTGTGGTCAAGGCAGTCTTAAGCTTTTGAAAGCTCTCCTCGCACTCATCCGACCACCTTAAAAGAGCACCCTTTTGGGTCAATTTGGTCAAAGGTGATGCAATAGATTGGAAACCCTAAATGAAGTGATGGTAATAACCGACCAAGCCGAGAAAGCTTCGAATCTCTATAGCTGAGGATGATCTAGACCAACTTTGAACCGCATCTATCTTCTTCGGATCCACCTGAATACCCTCACTGGACACCACATGCCCTAAGAATGCCACTAAACTGATCCAAAACTCACACTTAGAGAACTTGGTATAAAGTTTCTCCTCCCTCAACCGCTACAACATAATCCTCAAATTTTGGGCATGCTCCTCCTGGCTACGAGAGTACACCAGGATATCATCAATGAACACTATAACAAATGAGTCGATATAAAGCTGAAACACATTTTTCATCAGATGTATGAATGTTGGTGGGGCATTTGTTAGCCCAAAAGACATCACAGGGAACTCAAAATGACCATAACAGGTCCTGAATGTTTGTTTTAGAATATCCGAGTCCCAAATATTCGACTGGTGATACTCAGACCTCAAATCAATCTTGGAAAACACCCTCTCTGCTAAGTTGGTCAAAGAGATCATCAATATGCAATAAAGGATACTTTTTATTCATTTTGACCTTTGAACTGTCTATAATCAATGCACATTCTCATAATACCATCCTTCTTCTTCACACACATAACCGGTGCACCCCAAGATGACAAGCTAGACCGAATAAACACCTTATCAAGGAGTTCCTGAAGCTTCTCAATTAATTCTTTCAACTAAGTTGGTACCATACGATACAGTGGGATAGAAATGAGTTGAGTGCCCGACACCAAGTAAATACCGAAGTCAATATCCCTGTCGGGCGGCGTGCCCGACAGGTCTGTAGGAAAGACATCTGAAAACTCCCGCATCACCAGAACAGAATCAATAGCGGGAGTATTAGCACTAACACCGCTCACAAAGGACAAATAAGATAAGCAAACCTTCTCAACCATCCGCTGGGCCTTCAAATATGAAATAACTCTATTGGGAACATAGTCTAGAGAACCTCTCCACTCAATCCTTGGAAATCCCAGCATTGCCAATGTCATAGTCTTAGCGTGACAATCTAGAACAACATGACATAGAGACAACAAATCCATACCCAAAATCACGTCAAAGTCCAACTACTAAGCAATAAAAGATCAACTCCGATCTCTCATCCCCCAATAGTCACCACACACGACCGATATACACGACTCACAACAATAGTATCGCCCACGAGCATAGATACATGAAATGATGAAACTAAGGACTCACGGGGCATATCCAGATAATGAGAAAAATACGATGAGACATACGAATAAGAAGAGCTCGAGTCCAATAATACAGAGGCATCCCTGTGGAAAATTGAGACAATACCTATGATCACTACATCTGGAGAAACAACATCTGGTATGGCAGGAATTGCATAGAATATGGCCTGACCGCCACCCGACCAGCCTCCCCATCTAGGGCGACCTCTAGCTGACTGGGCCCAACCCCAAGCTGGTTGTGTGGGTGGTGAAGTAACTGGTGCTGAAGCCGTAGTCTGACTCCTCTGATTAGTCGGACCTCCCGTAAGGTGGGTACAATATCTCCTGATATGACCAAACTATCCACAGTCATAGAAACTCCACGGTGCTGGTAATGGCGGTGGGTACTGGAAGGAGCCCCGAGCACTATAATAGCTGGTAGAAGGACCTAGCATAGATGAGCCGTGAACGGATGGAGCACAAGAAAAACTCTGAGCTAGAAGGGCATTGAGAGATGACTGGCCTTGATGAGAACTGTAAGAACCATGGCCGGATGATGCACCACGGTGAACTGGACGAGCCATCTAAGCATGCCTATGGGGATGACCCCTGCCGTGGTGGAACTGACCACCAAAAGGGACACCACTGAAACCACCCTGTCCATGAGGCCTCTTGTCCTCACTCTCACCCCGCTCCTGACTGCAGACCATCACTATCTGTTGAGCAATGTCGACTACCTCGTCAAAGGTACCACCAAGTACCCTCTCACGAGTCATAAGCGACCACAACTAATATGTGAGGCCATCGATGAACCACCGAATCCCCTCCCTATTAGTGGGAACCAACAAAAATGCGTGACGAGCTAACTCGAAAAAACTCATCTTGTTCTGGGTCAAAGACATGTCGTACTACCAAAGCTGCTCAAATTGTCTACGCAGCTCCTCCCTACGAGACTGCGGTTTAAAATTCTCCAAAAAGAGAACAAAGAACTTCTGTCATGTAAGTGGTACTGCACTGATTGACCTACGCCTCTCAGAAGCCCCATAAACTGAAAAGTAGTGAACGAGATCCCATTGGTCTCCAGAATACCCACTGTCCAAAGCATCTGCTTGCACTTATCTAGAAAGCCTTAAGCATCCTCTGACTTAGCACCGCTAAATGATGGAGGTCCAAGTCTCCCAAATCTCTTAAGTCTCCTCTGCTCATCATCAGCCATAACGGGGACTACTGGGGCCTGAGAAGCTGCAGCCGGCTGGGCTGGTAGTGGCCCCGGTGTCTGGAGTCCCTGCATCACCTGCTCTAGTGTATGGGCGGCGGGAATCTTAGTACCTCTCCTAGCCTGAGAACTGGCTGTTGCGGCCGAAACGGAGACCGCTTAAGCAAGACTGGTACACACCGTCAGAATCTGAGTTAAGGCCTCCTAAAGGTCTGGAATCACAATGGGCATAACTGGTGGCTGAGCTGGCCCCACTGGCTCAACTATATCTGGTACCTGCTCATGAGCAGGAATGACTAGAGGGTCTGCAGGTGTTTCCCTAGCTGTTGTACGAGCTGCACCCCTCCCCTTACCGCGACATCTACCGTGACCTCGGCCTCTCGCTACCCTGAGTGGTGGTACTGGTGGCTGTCTATCCTACCCAGTAATACGTGTCATCCCAATCTGTGAGAGAATAAAATAACAGAAGTTTAGTTACCGGAATCAACAAATCCGCACGACAAGAATCCAAGAATGTGAAATTTCCTAAGGGTTCGACAGCCTCTCAAAGATAAGTATAGACGTCTCTGTACAGATTTGGAAGACTATACTAAACCAGCTCATGACTCATGAGACCTATGTAACCTAGGCTCTAATACCAAACTTGTCACGACCCATTGTGATGGCGCCTATCGTGGTAATTGGCAAGCCGACATTTACGAATAACTTAGACACTTTTAACAAAATGGATTCTTACTGCAGTTTAAATATCACTTTCTCATAAACAAGATAACGTGGAAAACTCCCAAATCAGGGTGTCACAAAGTATATGAGCATCTAAGTGTCAAAAGTCTAGAATACACTATCCAACATAGTTCGAAACTAGAAACAATTAAAAGAAAAGATAGAGAAGGAGAAAACAAGGGATGTGAATGCCGGGCAGCTACCTCGAAGTCTCCAAAGATCAGCTGCACAAGGTATCAACACCAATCGTGTTTGGGAACACCTAGATTTGCACAAAAAGTGATGTGTGTATCATGAGTCCAACCAACTCAGTAAGTAACAATTCTTAATAAAGAACTGAAAGATGGTGACGAGCTACACAATTATGGTTCAAATTTTCAGAAATTGTCGACATAAGAAAATAGTCATGCTTCCAATTTCGACAATTTTGGCCAAATCAACTATCTCAAATCAAATTCGATTAAACGGAATATAACATCTTTTACAAAACTTCCAAACAATGATATATGGAAGCTAAGTGTAAGAATAATTAAATCAAGAGCATCGTCTCAGAGCAACAACCACTAAAACTTTCTCAATATCTCAGACTCGGCACTTGGCACTCAACACTCGTACTCAATAGGTACCTGCGCTCACTAGGGGTGTACAGACTCCGTAGGGGCTTATTCAGCCCAAGGGCTATACTGCTGCAGCGTGAAGCACGATCCCATCAATATATAAATAGCTATAAGGCTTTTTACAACGTGCAAATCGATCCACACATATACAGATCTAAGTCTCGGTCCGACGGCAACCCGATCCATATACATAAAACCTGAGTCTCGTTGCGGCTTGCAAGACGATCCACACACAAACACACACACACACACATATATATATATATATATATATATCGCTCACAACTCGGCACTAAGGCCCCAACTCAGTCATTAACCTCTCCAGTCTCTCGGGCGCTGAAAAGTCATGAAAATCAGCCCAAACAGCTATAACATGATGTATCAACCAAGGATAATAGAGACTGAGGTATGATAAATAAGAAGAATCTAAGACTACGTGCAAATAGCAAATAACAGGTAATTACACATGTACGCTGCCTCTGTGGGCTCCAACAATATCAACACATTGGCTAAGCATGATTTCTAGCATGAATTGCAACTAAATTTCTGTAACACATGGAGAATATAGAGCTAGCAACAAGTTATTCGAGCTCATGATTTCCATTGAATGGACCAAGTCCCGATTTCAACGGTGCACACCCACATGGTTGTCTCCTAGCATCTGCATCACCTCCAAACCGATTACATAATATAAAATTCGGGGTTTCATACCCTCAGAATCAGATTTAGAACTGTTACTTACCTCAAACCGAGCAAAATCCCTTCTCCAATACGCATTCGCCTGGAAAATTGCCTCCGAACGTCTCAAAATCTACCTACAAACAATACAATACAATCGACACGGGCGGCTAAGGAATCAATTCCATTAGAAAAATACGGAGTTTTTATCAAAAATCCAAAATTGGCTCAAAACCGGCCCCCGAGACCACGTCTCGAAATCTAAAAAAATCTCAAAACCTGAAAGCCCATTCAACCATGAGTCTAACCATACCACATTTACTCCAATCCGATATAAAAATCTCAAAAATCTAGCCTAAGAACTTTTCTTCATTTGTCCTAATTTTCCACCCCAGATCACAAATTAAATGATGGAATCAAAGGCATAATCATGGAAATTGACCAAAATTAGGTAGGAATCACTTACCCAAAACACCATGCGAGAATCTCTCCAAAAATCTCCTTCTACCTAGCTCCCAATTCAATTTTGTGTTATGAGATCAAACCCCTCATTTTGAATCTTTTAATTTTGTCTAGTGATGCCTTCATCGCGAACGCGACCTTACCCTTGCGTTCGCGTAGAACAATCTAACTGCCTTCAAATTAACCCTTTGTGAACGCGGCCTTAGCCTCACGATTGCGAAGCATCGATGACCCCTCACTTTGCGAACGCGACAACCCCTATGGGAACGCGTAGACCAATTGCACGGGGTCCCCAGCTGCCTCATCTTTTCTTCACGAACGTGTCGCCTCTATCGCGTGATGCATCCACTTCCCAAACCTGCGCGAACGCGGGCCTCTCTTTGCGAACGCGAAGAAAAAAATTTCATCCGCCTCCAGGTACACTTGGCGAATGCTAGACCCTCCTCGCGAACGTGAGGTAACCAGAAAAATCACACCAGAATTTTTCAGCCATCAAGCCAAGTCCAAAACAGATCTGTCACTCATCCGAAACTCACCCGAGGCTCCTGGGACCTCAGCCAAACATACCATCATTTCCCATAACATCATAAGAACTTTGTCGAACCCTCAAACCGCCTCAAAAAACATCAAAAACACGAATCGCAGATAAATTCAAGCCTAATGAACTTTGAAACATCTAATTTCTACAACCGATGCTGAAAGCTATCAAATCACGTCCGATTGATCCAAATATTTGTACACAAGTCATAAATAAAACCACAGACGTACTCCAACTTCCAGAATTGGAATTCAACCCGATATCAAAAATTCAACTCCTGGTCAACTTTCCCAAAAAAATCCAACTTTCGCCATTTCAAGCCTAATTCCACTACGGACTTCCAAAACACAATCTGGACACGCTCCTAAGTCCAAAATCACCCAACGAAGCTAACGGGGCCATCAAAGGTCATATCTGGGGTTGTTTACACATAAGTCGACATCCGGTAAAGTTTTTCAACTTAACCTTCCCATTATGAGACTAAGTGTCTCAATTTATTCCGAAATCCTTCCGGACACGAACCAACTACCCCAGCAAGTCATAAAACAACAGTAAAGCAAAAAATAAGTAGAAAATGAGGGAATAAGGCTATAACTCTTGAAATGACCCGACGGTTCGTTACACTTCTATAAAACTTTAGGTACGTATCGTTATACTACAAAATATTCCAATAGAACTTCTCGTTTCAACTTTTTTGTTTTAATTTAATGTGTAGCAATGTCATCTATGATATAATTTTCCAATAACATAGATCTTTGATACCTAAATTGTTTGCATTTCGACACCGTAACCTCACCTAATAAATCTCTCAATTTTACTCTTCTCATGTTAGGCAATCTTGCGGTGCATACATTCAATCTCATTTTTACTTATCCTAAACCCCTTACTCTCTAGAGTGTTTCTCATATATACTTTAACCTTTTAGTTGAAACATGGAAAAGTAAATAAAGGAGATACAAAACTAGTTGTCACATTAAGAACTAGACCATATGTATAGTGTAAATTAGGGGTGTTCAAACCCTACCAGAAAACTGCACCAAACCAAAAAGTCAAAACGAATCGATTAAAAAACCGATTAGGTTTTGTTTGATTTGGTTTGGTATTGAGTAAAAAAATCCGAACCAAGCTGATATATAAGTACATAATTTTTATATATACTTTTAAGACTTTATAGAATTTTTATTAAAAAAAATGTCCAGAAATATTTGGAATTGTCACGATGCAGAATATCCATCTTCGGGACCGTGATGGTGCCTAACATTTCACTTGCTAGGCAAGCCAATGCTAGAGGATCTTTAAGCCTGTTTTAACAACTTTGAACAATTTAACCAATCAAACAGAAGTAAAGCTAAATAAACTTGTATGGACAGAAACATACGAGCAACATAAGAGCAAATAAAGAATTAACAAGTACTATTGGGAGGGGACATGCAAAAAAAGGTGCAAGATACGGTAGCAACAACATGGAATAATATTAAGAAACATTCAATAAACCTTTAATCAGAAAGATGAACAAACATAATGAATAAAACTGCACGGCATCACCCTTCGTGCTTTTACTCTCAACCTCGCAATGAAATAGTAATAATGGCACGACATCACCCTTTGTGCTTTACTCTCAATTTCATCATGAAACGATAAACATGGCATGACATCACCCTTCGTGCATTAACTCACAAATATGGAACGGCATCACCCTTCGTGCATTAACACTCAATTGTGGCACGACATCACCCTTCGTGCATTAACACTCACATATGACACGACATCATCCTTCGTGCATTAACACTCTCCCTTACCATGCAACAATGATCATATAACAAAAAGGGAGATAAAATAAGCAAGAACATGCCTACATCAACAATGGTTCTACAATACCAACCTCAACTTCGTAAATAATATTCAGTTATCACAGTTAGCTCATAAATACGGAAAGAATGATCAATTTAGTAACTAACTAGTCTAAGCATGGATATCATGATCAAAGAAAGAAATAAATTACAAGAAACAAGTCCCACCCGCATGCTTTGACCCAACAATAACGCATAAGTACTCGTCACCTCATATATACGTTGTACCCAACAATTAAACATGTAGAAAATAGACAAACAAGTCATAATCCCTCAGGTCAAGGTTAACCACGACAATTACTTCGCTCTAAAGACCAACTCAAAGCTCAACCACGACATTTCCTTTCGAACAAGCCTCTGAACCAACAAAATCTAGAAAATTATGAACCAAACGATTCAAAATAAGCCTTAGGAACTACCCACGAATGAAAATAAGTTCAATTTAGGTCATTATTGAAAACGTCAACTCCCAGTTCGCTTGGTCCAAACCCGAAATTCGGACCAAAATCCGATTACCCATTCACACCGAGTCCAGTTATGTAATTTGTTTCAAAATCCGATCTCAATTTGAGGTCTAAATTCCAATTTTACAAAAATTCCTAATTCTACTCAAGCCCCCAATTTCCACCATGAAAATTCTAGGTTTTAGGTTGAAATCTTATATAATGTAACGGAAGATTGAAAGAAGATAGGTTAGAATCACTTACCAATGAATTGGGATTGAAAGGATCTTGGGAAAAACGCCTCTAGGGTTTCTAGGTTTGAAAATTTAAAGAATGAGAGAAAATCCCGTCTACCTCAGATTTTGATTAGTTGCACATGCCGCAATTGCGACCTGGGGATCGCAATTGCGAACCCCCGCAAATGCGAAAAATACCTCGCAATCGCGAAACTTTCACACCTCCGCTTTCATCACATTTGCGATGAAATGTTCGCAAATGCGAACGGTGGTTACCCGCAAATGCGTCATTTTGATCGCAATTGCGATCCCTTGCTGACCCAGGCATTCTTCACAAATGCAAACCTGACAGGGATTAAAATGTTCGCAATTGCGAAAACTGACCTTGCAATTGCGAGATCAGAGACCAGCGCCAAAACCAGATACACCAGCTATTTCCCCAAGTCCACTCACTCTGTAGCCTATCGAAACTCACGCGAGCCCTCGGGGCTCCAAACCAAACATGCACAGAAGTCCAAAAACAGCATACGGACTTGCTCGCGCGATCAAATCGCAAAAATAACACCTAGAACGATGAATCAGACACCAATTCAAATGAAATTTTCAAGAAACTTTAGAATTGCTATTATAACAATCGGACGTCCGAATCACGTCAAACCAACTCCGTCTCCCGCCAAATTTGACAGACAAGTCATAAATATAATAATGAACCTATACCGGGTTCCAGAAACAAAATACAGACCCGGTATCAACAAAGTCAAACCTTTAGATTCATTAAGTCTTTAACTTCAAAATTTCGACAAAAAGCGATACGTCGAGCTAGGGACCTCCGAATTTTATTACGGGAAAACGTCCAAGTCCAAATCACGATATGGACCCACCAGGAGTATCAAAACATGGATCCGAATCCGTTTGCTAAAAATATTAACAGAAGTCAACCCAAATGAGTTTTAAAGAAAAAATTCATGTTTTATCAATTTATAGCATAAAAGCCTTTCGGGAAAATACTCGGGTTGCGCACACAAAGAGGAAGGAAAAAATGAGATATTCGAGGTTTTGAAACACGGAATTAAGGTTTAAATTCTAGATGACCTATCGGGTAATCACATTTTCCACCTCTAAAACAACTATTCATCCTCGAATAGACATAGAAAGTACTCGGACTGGTGAATAGGTGTGGATATCTACTCTGCATGCCTGACTCAGACTCCCATATAGGTGCCTCGGCGGGCTGACCTCTATGCTACACTCGAACTGAAGGATAACACATACAACTCAATTGTCGAACGTGTCGGGCAAGAATAGCCACCAGATCCTCCTCATAAGTTAAATCTTTGTCCAATTGGATTGAACTGAAATCTAACACATGGGACGGATCACCGTGACACTTCTGAAGCATAGACACATAGAACACTGTATAGATTGCTGATAAACTAGGTGGAAATGCGAGCCTATAAGCCACCTCACCCACTCCATCTAGAATCATAAAGGTTTCGATGTACCTAGGGCCCAATTTTCCCTCTTTCTGAACTTTATCACACCCTTCATGGGTAAAACCTGAAGCAATATTCTCTCTCTGACCATGAATGCAACATCAAAAACTCGACGGTCGGCATAACTCTTCTTCCAGGACTGAGTTGTGCGAAGTGGATCCTGAATAATCTTGACCTTATCCAAGGCATCATGTTCCAAATCTGTACCGAACAACCGAGCCCCCCCTTTTGAACAATCGAACTGGCGATCGACACTGGCTCCCGTATTATGCCTCATAGAGGGCTATATGAATGCTCGACAGGTAGTTGTTATTGTAGGAAAACTCCAAAAGTAGCAAGAATTGATCCCATGAACCCCCTAAATCTATAACACAAGTGCGGAGCATATCCTCCAATATTTGAATAGTGCACTCGGGCTGTCCATCTGTATGAGGATGAAATGTTGTGCTCAACTCAACCTGCATGCCCAGCTCACGCCGTACTGCTCTCCAAAAGTGTGAGGTGCACTACGTACCTCGATCATAAATGATAGACACAAGCAAACCGTGAAGACGGATAGTCTTACGGATGTAGATCTCAGCTAATCGCTCTAAAGAATAGGTAACTGCCACAAGAATGAAATTCACTGACTTGGTTTGCATGTCCACAATAACCCATACCGCATCAAACTTCCTCTAAGTATGTGGGAGTCCAACAACAAAATCCATAGTGATACGCTCCCGCTTCCACTCAGGAATCTCTAACTTTTGAAGCAAACCACCGAGTCTCTAATGCTCAAACTTTACTTGCTGACAATTTAGACACCGAGCCACATATGCAACTATATCCTTCTTCATACTTCTCCACCAGTAATGCTGCCGCAAGTCCTGATACATCTTGGTGGCACTCCGATGAATAGAATACCGGGAACTTTGGGCCTCCTCAAGAATCAACTCATGAAGTCCATTTACATTAGGCACACAAATGCAACCCTGCATCCTCAAAACTCCATCATCTCCAACAGTAACTTGCTTGGCATCACCGTGAAAACCGTGTTTCACTGTGTCCCTAAGGACAATCAAATAAGGGTCATCATGTTGTCGCTCCCTCATGCGCTCAAACAAGGAAGACCGAGCGACTGTACAAGCTAGAACACGACTGGGTTGTGAAACATCCAAGCTCATGAACTGATTGGGAAAAGCCTGAACATCTTGGCAGAACCTGTTCTCTAAAATATAGCAAAATCGACCCCATTGGTGTCAACTATACCCATGTTCGGCAACACCTTGTGGCAGCTGTCAAGAGAATCATGTGGATCCTCAAAAGGTGCACTACGGAAGTGAATTGGAAAGAGCTTAGTAAACTTGTCCAATCTCAATAATCTCTTAGAAGACATGGCAGACCTATCACTGGCATGTGCCACAACAACAGCCTGAACTACCCCAACTAACAGGGCAACTGGTGTCAGATACTAGGGAGCCATCTGCTCCAGTGTGTGAGTAGCGGGAGTCTGTGCTCCTCCCCTAGCCTGAGAGACGGGTGGTTCCATAGGAAATACCGGACTAGGACACTCTCTCCATAAGGTCCACCAAACGGACTAGAGCGCTCTAAAGCACTGGGGTGGCGATGAACCCCTATGGGACCTGAGCTGGCCAAACAGGTATCATCTAAGTCGGAACCTCCTCATACAAATACACCCGAAGCTCCACTGCTGGTGTTGTTTCTCGAGCTCGAGGCTGAGTTCTGCCTCTGCCTCGCCTCTAGCGCAACCTCGGCCTCGACCTCTTCCCATCGTAGGAGCTACCACTAGGGCCTCTGGCTGCTGTCCAACTGAAGATGTAGCATGTGTTCTCACCATCTATGGGAGGACAATAATAGAAGAGTTCAATCAGTAATGATAATAAAATCACCCAGCAGAGAAGAACATAAGTGAAATTGTTCCTAAACTTCATAGCCTCTGTAAGAAAAGTACAAACGTCTCCACACCGATCCTACAGACTTGACTAAGCCTGCTCGTGACTTGTGAGACCTAGGAAACCTAGTGCTCTGATACCAACTTCTCACGACGCGGAATTCCCATCTTCGGGACCGTGATGGCGCCAAACATTTCACTTGCTAGGCAAGCCAAAGTTAGAGGATCTTTAAGACAATTTTAACCACTTTGAACAATTTAACCAATTAAATAGAAGTAAATCTAAAATGAGGTACGAAATAGCATAAAAATATGATATTTAGTACAACCCGTATCTGGAGTCACAAGTTCACGTGCTTCTAGAATCTCTACAAATAGGGTTTAAAATAAATACAACTGTCTTGAATGAAAAGTACAGTAAATAGAGGAAATGGAAGGGCACCTCAGGGTCTGTGGACACCATCTTATCTACCTCGAGTCTCCAAATGCCAATCCGAGCTAATACGCCTCACAAACCACTTGGAACAGTACCAAAATCTGCACAAGAATTGCAAAGTGTAGTATGAGTACAACCGACCCAATGTACTCTGTAATTATCGAGCCTAACCTTGACAAGGTAGTGACGAAACTATGACAAGACACTAACATAAATAAACCTATACGGACAAAAATATACGAGCAACATAACAGCAAATAAAAAATTAACAAGTACTATTGGGAGGGGACATGCAAAAAGCGGTGCAAGATACGGTAGAAACAACAGGAAATAATAATAAGAAACGGTCAATAAACCTTTAATCAACAAGATGAACAAACATAATGAATATAACTGTACGACATCCTTCGTGCTTCTACTCTCAACCTCACCATGGAACAGTAATAATGGCACGATATCACCCTTCGTTCTTTACTCTCAATTTAGTCATGAAACAATAGATACAACACAGCATCACCCGTCTTGCATTAACTCACAAATATGGAATGATATCAACCTTCGTGCATTACCACTCACATATGGCACGATATCACCCTTCGTGCATTAACACTCTCCCTTACCATGTAGCAATGATCATATAACAAAAAGGGATATAGAATAAGCAAGAACATGCCTTACGTCAACAATTGTTCCACAATACCAACCTCAACTTCGAAAACAGTATTCAATTATCACAAATAGCTCATAAATGCAGAAAGAAAGATCAATTTAGTAATTAACTACTCTAATCATGGATATCATGATCAAACAAAGAAAGAAATTACGAGAAACAAGTCCCACATGTATGCTTTGACCCAACAACAACACATAGGTATTTGTTACCTCATGTGTACGGTGTACCTAACTATTAAACATGTAAAAAAATAGACAAACAAGTCCTAATCCCTCAAGTCAAGATTAACCACGACACTTACCTCACTACAAAGACCAACTCAAATCTCAATAATGGCTTTGCCTTTCGAACAAGCCTCTGAACCAACCAAATCTAACAAATTATGAACCAAACAATTCAAAATAAGCCTTAGGAACTACCCACAAATAAAAAAGGTTCAATTTAGGTCATTATTGAAAATGTTAACAAAAGTCAACTCCCGGGACCGCTTAGTCCAAACCCAAAATTCGGGCCAAAACCTGATTACCCATTCACTCCCGGAATCCGACCTCAATTTGAGGTCTAAATTCAAATTTTAAAAAAATTCCTAATTCTACTCAAGCCGACAATTTCCACCATGAATATTCTAGGTTTTAGGTTGAAATATTATAAAATGTAATGGAAGATTGAAAGAAGATAGATAAGAATCATTACCAATGAATTGGGAAAGAAAGGATGTTGGGAAAATAGCCTCTAGGATTTCTAGGTTTGAAAATTTGAAGAATGAGAGAAAATCCCGTCTAAATTAGATTTTGATCACTTGCAGATGTCGCAATTGCGACCTGGGGTTCGCATCGCAATTGCGACTCTCTGCAAATGCAAAAAATACCTCGCAATTGCAAAGCCTTCGCACCTCAACTTTCATCACATTTGCGATGAAATGTTCGTAAATGCGAATGTTGGTCACCCGCAAATGCGACATTTTGATCGCAATTGCTATCCCTATCTAAACCAGGCATTCTTCATAAATGCGAACCTGACAGGGATTAGAATGTTCACAATTGTGAACACTGACTTCGCAATTGTGAGATCAGAGACCAGCACCAGAACTAGATACACCAGCTAGTTTCCTAAGTCCAAACTCACAATGTAGCCTATCGAAACTCACCCGAGCCCTTGGGGATCAAAACGAAACATGCACACAAGTCCAAAAATAGCATACGGACTTGCTCACGCGATTATATCGCCCAAATAACACCTTGAATAATGAATCGGACACCAATTCAAATGAAATTTTCAAGAAACTTTAGAATTGCTATTATAACAGCCGAACGACCGAATCACGTCAAACCAACTCCATTTCTGGCCATATTTGACAAGCAAGTCATAAATATAGTAATGAACCCTTACCAGGTTGCGAAACAAAAATATTATCCCGGTATCAACAAAGTCAAATATTGGTCAAACCTTTAGATTCATTAAGCCTTTAAACTTCAAAATTTCGACAAAAAGCGACAACTCGAGCTAGGGACCTCCAAATTTGTTTCAGGGAATACGCCCAGGTCCCAAACCATGATACAGACCCACCGGGACAGTCAAAATACGGATCCATATGTGTTTGCTCAAAATATTGATCGAAGTCAACTCAAATAGATTTTAAAGAAAAATTTCATGAAATTTGGTAAACCTTGAAAGCGTACATTAACGAAAAATTATTGTGAGACAACTAAGAAAATAACTATTATGTGTCACTAAAAAATTCTCCGATAAGAATATTTTAAGGGTCTGTTCGGAAAGCCCTGTGCAATTACTTGGCTGTGTAATTACTAGGATAGTAGTTACACAACCTAATAATTACATAGAATTGTAATTACAATGGAGTTTTTGTTTGTCATGATATAATTACTTGTGTCATGTTTGGTTGTACAAGTATAATTACATAGATGAATAAATATATTTTTCAGATTAACATGTAAAATAATTTTCAATGTATGATAAATATTTATATGTATAATAGATATTAAATATTAAATATTATTATATATTGAAATAAAAAAAAGGAATCGGAAAGGTACACCATGTAACTACACCCCATTCATTACCCTTCCCTCTGAAGATTGGAGAGTGTAATTACTCCCTCACCATTACACTCGATTCCTAATTTCTTGGTCAAAGAATACACCTAATTACACCCAATTTCAATTCCCATGTGGCTTTCCTAACATGCTCTAATAGTTCATATATTTGTCAAATTTTAATATTTTACTAAACATATATTCTTATTAAAACTTTATCTATAACTTTAGCAAAGTAAGCTTGAAATAATATTCATTTAACGAAAAAACCAAAAAATTCGACGAAACCGAACCAACACAGTAAGGGTGGGCATAATTTGGGCAAATCCGAAATTCAATTTTTTTAATTTTTTGTTTGGGTTTTCGGATTACAGATTGGATTTTGGATTTAATGTTTAAATTTTTTGTATTTTGGATTGGATATTGGATTTGGTACTTCAGATTTTTGGATATCCGAAAATCTGAAATTTTTATACTTTATATTTAGTCCATTATCTATGTGTCAATAGTAATAAGTTCAACACCCTACCCATTAGATATTGACTCATATATTCAATATTAATTACAATGTTACTGTCATAATACTTTCTATTTGGACATGATTTACTATTGTTACTTCTTATCAACGTATTAATATCTTTGTTATATTTTTTAATAATAATATCATTACTTGAATACTTTATTTTGATGATTGTTGCAAGAATGAGAAAAGTTTAGGCAATATAACATGGGTACTTCATATGGATATTCTTTTTTGTAAAAAGTAAGAACATCTCAACTTATATGCTCAAAACCGAAAATCCATAATATCCAAACCGATTAATCTGAAATCGAACTTGAAAAATTCGATTCAATCCGAACTTAGTTAGATTGTATTTAGATTGTCATTTCTTCTATACGAAAATCTAAAATCTAAACCAAAATTTCTTATATTCAACCCGAAACTGCCCGAACGCCACCCCTACAATCCGGTCCATATACTACCCCAGTGTTAATTTGTAACGACCCGGTCGGTCGTTACGTAGAATCTGCATTATATTTATTGTTACTGCCTCGTCATAGGTTGGTTATACTGTTTATGATGTGTTAGATTCGGTTGGCTCGGGTTCGGAATGGTTGTAGTGAGAATTGAGTCATTTAGTCTCTAAAAAATAGCTTCTAGTTGGAAAAGTCAAATGAGAGTTGACTTATTGGTAAACGACCTCGAAATACAGATTTTATGGTTCAGATAGATTCGTTAGGTGATTTGGGACTTAGGAGTGAGTTCGGAATATTTTTGTGATGTCCGGTGTAGAATTAGGTTTGAATTGGCGAAAGTTAGTTTTTGGTGATTTTCGGTCGGTAGTGAAAAATAGGATATCGGGTTTAGAATGGAATTTCGAAAGTTGGAAAAGGTTCGTAATGTCATTTTGGATATGTCTGCAAACTTTTAGGTAAATCAGATGTGTTTTGGATAGTTTCGGCATCGTTGGTGGAATTTAGGAACTTCAATGTTCATAGGCTTGAATTTGATGTGATTTTGGTGCTTTTGTGTTGTTATTGGGTGTTTCGAAGGCTTGACTAAGTTTGAATGATGTTACGGGATATGTTGGTAGGTTTGGTTGGGGTCTCGAGGGGCTCGGGATTAATTTCGGATGGTTAACGGGCATTTTTTATCTTAAAACGTTTGTTGTTTTTCTGGTGTCATTGCAGAAGCAAATTGTTCATCGTGATTGCGAGGAGTTTTCCGTGATCACGTAAGTTTAAACGAGGCCAGGGAGAATTTGTGAATCACGATCGCATAAGTGAGGGTGGGATCGCGTAAGGTGAGCGGCTTAAGCAGTGCGATCGCGTGGCCTAGTTCACGATCGCGAAGGGTTAGAGAGGCGCGTGTGGGGCTGGTCAGATGTACTACGCGATTGTGTGGATACGACTGCGATCGCGTTGAGTTGAGGCTTAGCGAATAGCGATCGCGTGGTGTTATTCGCGATTGTAGAAGGTTAAATTGTGAGGCTGGAAATTCGCTCTTCGCGATCGCGACCTGATGACCGCGATCGCAGTGAAGAATTAACTGGGCAACATAAATTAAAATCCTCTGCGACCTTTGCCCACTTTTCCACCATTTTTAAATGGGAATAGAGCTTTTGGAGCGATTTTGATTAGGGAAAATGATTGTTTTTCATTGAGGTAAGGATTTTGGACCTCATAACTTGATTATATATGATTAAGGACTAAATTAACAGTGTTTAATTGGGAAAAATTAGTAGAAAAAGGTGAAACTAGGGCTTGAAATTATGAGGTCTTTTAGGGTTGATTTGAGGGGTCAAACGGACTCCGATTTTAGAGTTCTTTATATGTACGGACTCGTGAGATGATGGTGATCATTTTGGGATAATGTTTGTTGAGTTACGAGATGCGGGCCCGGGGGTCGGGTTTTGGCTAATTTCAGATTTTGTGCTAAAATTGATATTTTTCTATTGGAATTCATTTCCTTAGAATAATTTGATGTGAAAAATCTGATCTTTATAGATTTGGAGCACTCGGAAGTTGATTCGAGAGGCAAGCGTGTTACAGAGTAGCTTTTCGGGCTAGTTTGAGGTAAGTAACGTCTTTAAATCCTGTCCTGAAGGTATGAAACCCCGGACTTTACATCCTCTCAAGGATTTGGAGTAACGCACACACTGGATGACGAGTGTGGGGCGTGCACGAATTGGAAATTTCGAAAAATGTTCCGTTTTAGGCAACTATTGAGTTGCGAAACTGCTTTTAAAGCATATGTTTTATAGTATTATCATGTTTTGATTTATTTGGGATGTAATCCATGTTTGGGGCCTAGTGCCGATCTGTGTTAACCCCTTGGGGCTATTTTACTGATATTCCTCACTTTTAAACTATGATTTTACACTCAGTATTTCTTGTGAAATATTGACACTCATATTTGATGATATTACTATTTCTTGAAATGAAATATTGTTTTGGGTCGAGAACCCTGTTTGTTTATGGCCCGAGTTGCGTGTTGAGAGTGTCTGACTGAGTGAGGCCGAGTTCCAATATTGTGAGGATGTTATGATATGAGAGAGGTAGAGTGCCTAAGAGTGATTGATGCCATGATTTGGTTTGTTTATAGCGCTTGGGTTGTAGGAGCCCCTCCGGAGTCTGTACACACCCCCAGTGAGCGCAGGTACATACTGAGTGCGAGTGTCGAATGACGCGTGACGAGTGATTGGGAGGTTGGAGTGACTCTGAGGTGCTGAGTGACTGTTACTGAGTGATGGTGAGGTGCTGAGGGAATATTATGAGTGATGATTATGGCCTGAGGGGCAGTTTATAATGATACTGAGTTTTGATAATGATTCGTTTCATCTTTCAAACTTATATTTTGGGAGTTTTTACTGAGAAACATTTGGAGAAATATACTTGTTTCAAGGGATTTTTATGGAAATTGGTTTTCAAACTTATGTTCACTTTATTGAGACTTGGCATTTTACTGTTTTGTGGATTGGTGTATTTGTTGTTGTGTGTTTTCTATTTTTCAGACTGTAATTTATTTTCATTACTACTAAGTTGGCATACTCATCATTACTCACTGCTCTTTTGTGTGCAGATCCAGGTACTGGTTCGGAGCAGTAGCCATCCGAGTTCATTCATCGGCAGCATTGGGAATTTCGAGGTAGTTGTCCAGCGTCCACAACTTCTCCATTTTCCTTCCTTCCTTCAATATTGAGTATTATCTTCTGAGGCAGTGTATTATGACATTAGCAGTATTGTCCTTATTCTTAGATGCTCGTGATCAGTTGACTGCAGCTCTGGGGAATAGTTTAGACTGTTAGATTATACTATGCTTTGTTAAAGACTTAGAGAAATATTATACTTGCTATGGAATATTATTATTGATTTTGAGGGAATGTTATTAAAAGAAATGTGTAGTTACGTGTTAGTGGCTTGCCTAGTTCGACGATAGGCGCTATCACGACCAGTTAGGATTTGGGGTCATGACAAGTTGGTATCAGAGCACTAGGTTACATAGGACTCAACGGTCATGAGCAGGTTTAATAGAGTCTTGCGGATCGGTACGGAGATGTCTGTACTTATCTTCGAGAGGCTAGAGAACTCTTAGGAAAATTCTCATTTTCTTGAACTCTTTCATTCCATTCTATTGGTTCTTGAAATCTAAACTCCTATTGTTTCATTCTCTCACAGATGGTGTGGACACGGGCTACGGATCAGGGTGACCAGCCACCAGCCAGACCCACAAGAGGTCGAGGCTGTGGTGGAGTTAGGGGACCAGCATGTGCAGCAGCCGGGACAGTACCAGTGGATCCCCCTACAATTCAGGATCAGGTTCCCGCCAAGGGTGCTCTAGCGGGACAAGCTCAGGCACCGGCAGTGCCTATTTTCATTTCGGGTCTTCAGGAGACCCTGGCTCAGATCTTGACAGTGTATACTAGTTTGGCTCAAGCAGTTTCTATGACTACTACTGCTACATCTCAAGCCGGGGGAGGCACTCACACTCCAGCTGCCCGGACACCTAAGCAGGTTGTACAGGGTATTCAAGCGTCGGGGGCAGTCTCAGCCCAGCCGGTTGCCCCAGTTCAGGACTATGTAGTCCTAACTATGCCTGAGGATGAGCAGCGTAGGTTGGAGAGGTTCAGTAGACTTCAGCCTCCGACATTCAACGGCATAAAGGGTAAGGATGCCCAAGGATTTCTTGATAAGTGCTAGAGGATACTCCATACTTTTGGTATTGTGGAGACCAATGGGGTCTCGTTTGCTACATTTTAGTTTGTTGGTGCTGCTTTCACTTGGTGGGAGGAATTTGAGAGGCTTAGGCTAGTTGGTTCAGCACCCCTAACCTGGCAGCAGTTCTCCATGATCTTTTTGGAGAAGTATGAGCCTCAGTCCCACAGAGAGGAGCAGCGCAGGCAGTTTGAGCAGCTGCGCCAGGGAGAGTTGTCAGTTACTCAATACGAGATGCGGTTTTCCGAGTTGGCTAGTCATGCTTCTGAGTTAGTCCATACTGATAGGGAGAGGATCAGGAGGTTTGTAGATGGTCTTGCGTATCAGCTTCGGATCTTGATGACCAGGGAGAGAGTGTCTGGAACTATATTTGAGCAGATTGTTGACATCGCTTGGGATATTGAGTCAGTTTGCAGGCAGGAGCGTGATGAGAGGGAGGCCAAGAATCCTCGGGAATAGGTAGTTTCAGCGGTGGCCCTTCTATAGGGTAGTTTCAGCCCAGTAGAGGTTGTCCATTTAGACCTCCCCCATCAGCTCGCCCAACTTATAGTGGCGCATCTTCGGGGCAGAGTCCTCGCAGTTCTCATCTGGGACGTTCATCTTTTAGTGCCCTTCCAGCTCAGAGTTCCTCCAGAGCATCATCATCTCAGGGTTCTTCTATGCATGGTTCGTCTGGTGGTTATCATAGAGGCATGGGTTCTCTTTCGTCCCCATCTCCAGCTCCAGGTAGTTGTTTTGAGTGTGGAGAGTTTGGACATGGGTGGAGACACTGTCCTCGTCGTGCTAGTAGTTCATCTCAGCAGAGGGTTCAACCCTCGACTTCAGCACCAGTCACTTCACCACCGACCCAGGCAGCTAGGGGTGGTGGTTAGGCAGGTGGAGGCCAGCCACGTATTTATGCACTCCCAGTTAGGCTTGATGTTATGGCCTCCGATCCGTTGATTACAGGTACTATCTCAGTTTGTCACAGTGAT
Source organism: Nicotiana undulata (assembly GCA_005239495.1). Lineage (NCBI taxonomy): Eukaryota > Viridiplantae > Streptophyta > Magnoliopsida > Solanales > Solanaceae > Nicotiana > Nicotiana undulata. The sequence goes on along the minus strand of ML295455.1, from coordinate 118,079 downwards.
GCTTTGGCTTTATTTGACCCTGGTTCCACATACTTTATATTTTGTCGTATTTTGCTCACTTTCTGAATATGCCCCGTGAGTCTTTAGTTATGTCTGTTCATGTTTTGACTCTAGTGGGCGATACTATTATTGTGGACCGTGTGTACTGGCCGTGTGTTATATCTATTGGGAGTCTGGAGACCCGAGTGGACTTGATGTTACTCAGTATGGTTGATTTTTATGTGACACTGGGCATGGATTGGTTGTCCTCATGTCATGCTATTCTTGATTGTCACGCTAAGACTGTGACCTTAGCTATGCCCGGAGTTCCGAAAGTTAAGTTGAGAGGGTCTATAGAGCATGTGCCTAGAGAAGTGATTTCGTATTTGACAGCTCAGCGTATGGTTGAGAAAGGATGTGAATCTTTTATTTCTTTTGTGAGGGATGTTAGTAATGAGACTCCTTATGTTGATTCTTTTCTTGTGGTCCGTGATTTTCTGGACGTATTTCCTTCAGACCTGCCAGGCATGCCACCTGACAGGGATGTTGATTTTGGTATTGATTTGATGCCAGGCACCCAACCTATCTCTACTCCACCTTATCGTATGGCACCAGCGGAGTTGAAAGAATTGAAAGAGCAGCTTCAAGAACTTCTAGATAAGGGGTTCATTCGGCCTAGTGTGTCACCTTGGGGTGCACCGGTGTTGTTTGTGAAAAAGAATGATGGCTCCATGTGTATGTGTATTGATTATAGGCAACTAATAAGGTTACGGTGAAGAACCGGTATCCTTTGCCTCGTATTGATGACTTGTTTGACCAACTTCAGGGAGCTAGAGTGTTCTCTAAGATTGACTTGAGGTCCAGGTATCATTAGTTGAAGATTCGGGATTCTGACATTCCGAAGACTGCTTTTAGGACCAGATATGGTCATTATGAGTTTCTGGTTACGTCATTTGGGCTGACCAATGCCCCAGCCGCGTTCATGAAGTTGATGAACAGCATGTTCAGCCTTACTTTGATTCTTTCATCATTGTGTTCATTGATGACATCCTGGTGTATTCTCGTAGCCAGGGGGAGCATGCTCAGCATTTAAGAGTTGTGTTGCAGAGGTTGAGGGAGGAGAAACTTTATGCATAATTCTCCAAGTGTGAGTTTTGGCTTGGTTCAGTAGCTTTCTTGGGGCACATGCTGTTTAGTGAGGGTATTCAGGTTGATCCGAAGAATATTAAGGTGGTGTAGAGTTGGCCTAGACCGTCCTTAGCTACAGAGATTAGGAGTTTCCTTGGTTTGGCGTGATATTACCGTCGCTTTGTTGAAGGATTCTCTTCTATTGCTTCACCTTTGACCAGATTGACCCAGAATGGTGCTCCATTCAGATGGTCTGATGAGTGTGAGGAGAGCTTTCAGAAGATCAAGTCATCATTGACCACAGCTCCGATATTGGTTTTGCCTACTGGTTTGGGTTCTTATACAGTCTACTGTGACGCTTCTAGAGTTGGCTTGGGAGCGGTATTGATGCAGGACGGTAGGGTGATTGCCTACGCGTCTAGATAGTTGAAGGTGAACGAGAAGAATTATCCAGTGCACGATCCTGAGTTAGCTGTCATTGTTCATGCCTTGAAGATTTGGCGGTATTACTTGTATGGGGTACAATGTGAGATTTTCACCGATCATTGTAGTATGTAGTATCTGCTGAAGCAAAAGGACTTGAATTTGCATCAGAGAAGGTGGTTAGAGCTTCTCAAGGACTATGACCTCCTTGTTTTATATCATCCGGGGAAGACCAATGTAGTGGCCGATGCCCTAAGTCGCAGAGCCGAGAGTTTGGGGAGTCTAGCTTACCTTTCAGCAGCAGAGCGACCTTTAGAACTTGATGTTCAGGCTTTAGTGGGTCAGTTGGTTAGATTGGATTTGTCAGAGCCTCCACGGGTATTAGCTAGCATGGCTTCCCGGTATTCTCTTTATGATCAGATTAGAGCACGCCAGTATGATGACCGGCGTTTGTTAGTTCTTCAGGACATGGTCCGTCGAGGTGATGCCAGGGATGTGACTATTGGTGATGACGGAGTTATGAGGATGCAAGGCCGTATATTCGTGCCCAATGTGGAGGGACTTCGAGAGTTTATACTAGCAGAGGCCCACAGCTCGCGGTATTCCATCCATCCGGGTGCCGCGAAGATGTATAAAGATCTGAGACAGCAGTATTGGTGGAGGTGGATGAAGAGGGATATTATTGAGTATGTAGCACGGTGTCTCAACTGCCAGCAGGTCAAGTAAGAGCACCATAGACCAGGTGGTTACTTCAAAGGTTAGATATTATAGAATGGAAGTGGGAGCGGATCACTATGGACTTTGTAGTTGGGCTTCCACGAACTTCGAAGGTTTTGATACAATTTGGGTCATTGTGGATCGGTTGACCAAGTCCGCGCACTTCATTCCTGTCAGTACTACTTATACTTCGGAGCGGTTAGCGGGTATCTACCTGAGGGAGATTGTCTGATTGCATAGGGTTTCAGTTTCTATCATTTCTGTCAGAGGTACTCAGTTCATATCTCAGTTTTGGAGGGCCGTATAGAGAGGTATGGGTACTCAGGTAGAGTTGAGCACAACATTTCATCCTCCGACCGACGGGCAGTCGGAGCAGACTATTCAGATTTTGGAGGACATGTTGCGTGCCTATGTGATTGATTTTGGTGTTTCATGGGATCAGTTTCTGCCACTTGCGGAGTTTGCATATAATAATAGCTACCGGTCCAGTATTCAGATGGCCCCGTATGAAGCTTTATATGGTAGGAGGTGTGGATATCTAGTTGGTTGGTTCGAGCCCGGTGAGGCTAGGCTATTGGGCACAGATTTGATTTAGGATGCGTTGGAGAAGGTGAAGTTGATTCAGGAGAGACTTCGCACGGTGCAGTCTAGGCAGAAGAGTTTTGTGGACCGGAAGGTCCGGGATGTGTCTTTTATGGAAGGTGATTAGGTACTGCTGAAGGTAACACCCATGAAGGGTGTTATGAGGTTCAGAAAGAGAGGAAAGCTGAGTCCCATGTTTATTGGTCCTTTTGAGGTGCTTCAGAAGATTGGAGAGGTGGCTTATAGACTTGCCTTTCCACCCAGCTTATCGAGTGTTCATCCGGTATTTCATGTGTCGATGCTCTAGAAATATGTTGGTGACCCATCTCATGTTTTAAACTTCAGCACAGTTCAACTCGAGGGTGATATGTCATATGAGGTAAAGCCAGTAGCAATTTTGGATCGTCAGGTCAGAACGTTGAGGTCTAAGGATATAGCTTCAGTGAAGGTACATTGGAGAGGTCAGCCAGTGGAGGAGGCTACTTGGGAGAACGAGCGGGAGATGCAGAGCAGATATCCTCACTTGTTTGAGACTCCAGGTATGTTTCTAGACCCACTTGAGGACGAACGTTTGTTTAAGAGGGGGAGAATGTAACGACCCGGTCGATCGTTATGTAGAATATGCATTATATTTACTGTTACTGCCTCGTCATAGGTTGGTTATACTATTTATGATGTGTTAGAGTCGGTTGGTTTGGGTTCGGAATGGTTGTAGTGAACATTGAGTCACTTAGTCTCTAAAAAATAGCTTTATAGTTGGAAAAGTCAAATGAGAGTTGACTTATTGGTAAACAACCTCGGAATGCAGATTTTATGGTTCGGGTAGCTTCGTTAGGTGATTTGGGACTTAGGAGTGAGTTCGGAATATTTTTGTGATGTCCGGTGTAGAATTATGCTTGAATTGGCGAAAGATAGTTTTTGGTGATTTCCGGTCGGCAGTGGAAAATAGGGTACCGGGGTCAGAATAGAATTTCGGAAGTTGGAACAGGTTCTTCGTAATGTCATTTTGGATATGTCTGCAAAATTTCAGGTAAATCGGATATGTTTTGGATAGTTTCGGCATCGTTGGTGGATTTTAGGAATTTCAAAGTTCATATGCTTGAATTTGATGTGACTTTGGTGTTTTTGTGTTGTTTTTGGGAGTTTCGAAGGCTCACCTAAGTTTGAATGATGTTACAGGATATGTTGGTTGGGGTCCCTAAGGGCTCGGGATTGATTACGGATGGTTAACGGCCATTTTTTATCTTAAAAAGTATGTTGTTTTTCTGGTGTCATTGCAACAGCAAATTGTTCATCGCGATCGCGAGGTATTGTCCGCGATCGCGTAAGGTTAAAAGAGGCCAGGGAGAATTTGTGCATCGAGATCGCAGGAGTGAGGGTGCGATCGCGTAAGGTGAGCGACTTAAGCAGTGCGAACGCGTGGCCTAGTTCGCGATCGTGTAGGCTTAGAGAGGCACGTGTGGGGCTGGTCAGATGTACTACGCGATCGCATGGATAGGACTCCGATCGCGTTGAGCTGAGTCTTAGCGAATCGTGATCGCGTAATGTTATTCACAATCGCAAAAGGTTATATTGGGAGGCTGGAAATTTTCTCCTCGCGATCGCGACCTGATGTCCACGATCGCAGTGAAGAATTAACTGGGCAGTATAAATTAAAACCCTCCGCGACCTTTGCCCACTTTTCCACAATTTTTGAATGGGAATAGAGCTTTTGTAGCGATTTTGAATAGGGAAAACGATTGTTCTCCATTGAGATAAGGAATTTGGACCCCATAACTCAATTATATATGATTAAGGACTAAATTAACAGTGTTTAATTGGGGAAAATCGGTAGAAAAAGGTGAAACTAGGGCTTGAGATTATGAGGTCTTTTAGGGATGATTTGATGGGTCAAACGGACTCTGATTTCAGAGTTCTTTATATGTACGGACTCGTGAGATGATGAATATCGTTTTGGTATAAAGTTTGTCGAGTTCCGAGACGCGGGCCCGGGGGGTCGTGTTTTGGCTAATTTCGGATTTTATGCTAAAATTTATATTTTTCTATTGGAATTCCTTCCCTTAGCATAATTTGATGTGAAAAATCTGATCTTTATAGATTTGGAGCACTCGAAAGTTGATTCGAGAGGCAAGTGTGTTGCAGAGTAGCTTTTCGGGCTAGTTTGAGGTAAGTAATGTCTTTAAATCCTGTCCTGAGGATATGAAACCCCGAACTTTACATCCTTTCACGATTTTGGAGTGACGCACACACTGGATAACGAGTGTGGGGCGTGCACGAATTGGAAATTTAAAAAAATGTTCCTTTTTAGGAAACTATTGAGTTGCGAAACTGCTTTTAAAGCATATGTTTTATAGTATTATCATGTTTTTATATATTTTGGCTATAAGCCATGTTTGGGGCCTAGTGTCGATCTGTGTTAACCCCTTGGGGGCTATTTTACTGATATTCCTCACTTTGAAAATTATGATTTTACACTCAGTCTTTCTTGTGAAATTGTTGACACTCATATTTGATGATATCACTATTTCTTGAAATGAAATACTATTTTGGGTCGAGAACCCTATTTGTTTATGGCCCGATTGGCATGTTGAGAGTGTCTGACTGAGTGAGGCCGAGGGCCTATATTGTGAGGATGTTATGATATGAGAGAGGCTGAGTGCCTGAGAGTGAATGTTACCATGATTTGGCTTGTTTATAGCGCTTGGGCTGTAGGAGCCCCTCCGGAGTCTGTACACACCCCCAGTGAGCGCAGGTACCTACTGAGTGCAGTGCCGAGTGACGAGTGATTGGGAGGTTGGAGTGATTGTGAGGTGCTGAGTGACTGTTACTGAGTGATGGTGAGGTGCTGAGGGAATATTATGAGTGATGATTATGGCCCGAGGGGCAGTTTATAATGATATTTTACTGAGTTTTGATTATGATTCGTTTCATCTCAAACTGATATATTGAGAGTTTTTACTGAGAAACATTTGGAGAAATATACTTATTTCAGGGGATTTATATGGAAATTGGTTTTCGAACTTATGTACACTTTATTGAGACTTCGCATTTTACTTTTTTATGGATTGGTGTATTTGTTGTTGTGTGTTTCTTATTTTTAAGACTGTGGTTTATTTTCATTACTGCTGAGTTGGCGTATTCATCATTACTCTATGCACCTCTGTGTGCAGATCCAGGTACTGGTTCGGAGCAGTAGCCATCCTAGTTCGTTCATCAGCAGCATTGGGATTTCGAGGTAGCTGTCCAGCGTCCACAGTTTCTCCATTTTCCTTCCTTCCTTCAATATTGAGTATTTTGTTCTGAGACAGTGTATTATGACATTAGCAGTATTGTCCTTATTCTTAGATGCTCGTGATCAGTTGACTGCAGCTCTGGGGAATAGTTTAGACTGTTAGATTATACTATGCTTTGTTAAAGACTTAGAGAAATTTTATACTTGCTATGGAATATTATTATTGATTTTGAGGGAATTTTATTAAAAGAAATTTGTAGTTATGTGATAGTGGCTTGCCTAGTTCCACGATAGGCGTCTTCTTGACCAGTTAGGATTTGGGGTCGTGACATAATTGTACGGGATTAAGAGAGTGAGCTAGAAATTATTGAAGGGAACATTGGCCAAACCCTTTCCTAAATTGAACTCCACAAAATTGAGATTAAAAAGTAAAATATGTACTTAAACTATTGTTTCCTTTCTGGCGAAGCATGCAGGTCCGCTCTACTACCACATATTAACGTAGTACAGTAATGGGCTTGTTATATTTTAATTATTAAAATAAAATATTCAAAATTTAAATTTATAGCAATTTGACCATAAGATAGTTGGAGCAACTATTCCCTCCCTGTAACATAAAAACAAGTAATAGACATTTGTGCGTTGTGCCTACCAGAGATTTTGTAGTCCAGATATTTTATGAACCAATATTATATGTTTCTTCAGAAAAATTCAAAATATTTTTGTCCTTGTTATGATTTAAGCGGGGAGGTGTATGAACAAATGTTCTTAACATAAATTTTCGAGGGACAGGTTAAGTAATGGAAATCTTTTTTAACAAATTAAGAAGATCATGTAGTTTCCAGATACTAACAAACTACTTAAAAAAGCTCGAACTAGCTATGAACTTCGTCGCTGATCTGACGCTAAATAGCTCGTACCTAATAGAATTTTTTGATAATATGTCGCTAAGCAGGATTAGAAACACAAATTTTGTTGATTGTCTATAGAATTTATCTGTCGCTAATTACTTTTTTTTAAGTAGTAAGAGAATCAGCAGGGATGGCAAGTTGTGTGGGGCGGGTGCGGGGCGGGTTTTCTCTTAACTCGTGAAAATTTCAACCCGCCCCGCATAGCATATTGTAACGACGCGGCCGGTCATTTCGTGAGTTATAGCCCTATTTCCCCCATTTATGCTTCCTTTCGTGTTCTTCAGCTGTATTTTATCGTATCCTATTGGTTGGTTCGGGTCCGAAGTAGTTTCGGAGTGGAATGAGACACTTAGTCTCCTATATTGAAGCTTAAGTTGGAAGAGTCAACTGGATGTTGGCCTATGAGCAAACGATCTCGGATTTGGATTTTTATTGTTCTGTTAGCTCCGTTAGGTGATTTTGGACTTAGGAGCGCGTTCGGAATGTGATTTGGACGTCCGTGGTAGAATTAAGCTTGAATTGGCGTAAGTTGAAAATTTGGCGATTTTGGTCGACAGTGGAAAATTAGGTATTGAGGTCGGATGGAATACCGGAAATTGGAGTAGGTTCTTAATGTAATTTGTGACGTGTGTGCAAAATTTGAGGTCATTCAAACGTGGTTTGGTAGGGTTCCGCGTCGTTTACGTAATTTGGAAGTTCAGAAGTTCTTAGACTTGAATCCAAGGGTGATTTGGTGTTTTGATGTTGTTTTGAGTGATTCAAAGGTGTGACTAAGTTTGTATGATATTCTTGGACTTGATTGTATGTTTATTCAAAGGTGTGTTCCGGGTGGTTAACAGATCGTTTTTGGACTTTGCAAAATGGCTGATAATTGCTGGTATTTTCTTCTGGTTTCCTTATACGCGATCACAGGAGTATGTTCGCAACCGCGTAAGCTTATTTGGGGCAGAGGTGAAGTTGTTCTACGCGATTGTTGAGTTAGGGTCGCGATCGCATACGTGTGTGAGGTAGTGCTTCGCGAACGCGTGGCCAATGTCGCGTTCACGTATGAGTAATAGAGCCGATGAGGTAGGTTGCGATCGCGTAGGTTTTTGTGGCAGAAGTTCGCGGTTGCGTGGTGATTTCTGCGTTCGCGTAGAGTAAATATGTGGGGCAGCTTGTTTGTGCTCCGCAATCGAGAGGATATTTCCGCAAACGCGATGAAGGTATATCTAGGCAAATTTAAAAGATTCAAATGAGCGTTTCGAGTCCATATCATAAAATTGAAGTGGGATCTCGGTAGAAGGTGACTATTGGAGAGATTCTTGCGTGGGTGTTTGGGATCAGTAATTTCTATATTTTGGTCAAATTCCATGATTATGCCTTTAATTTTCACCCTCTAATTTGTGATTTGGGGTAGAAAATTGGGAAAAATGAGGAAGAATCCTTGAGTTAGATTTTTGGGGGTTTTATTGGGATTTTGTTATCAGATTTGAGTAAATTTGGTATGGTTAGACTCGTGAGTTAATGGGCTTTCAAGTTTTGTAATTTTTGTCGGATTTTGAGGCATGGTCCTGGGGTCGGGTTTGAGCCAATTTCAGGTTCGGGGTCTAATGTGATTGTTTTTCTTGTGGCATTCATTCCATTGGCATATATTGATGGTATTTTACTAGTTGTTAATAGATTCAGAGCATTTGGAGGCTGAGTCGAGAGGTAAGAGCATCGCGGACTAGAGATTTGATCGGTTTGAGGTAAGTAACGATAGTAAATCTAGTCCTGAGGGTATGAAACCCCGTATTTTGCGTCATGTGACTATTTTGAGGTGACACACATGCCAAGTGACGGGCGTGTGGGCGTGCACCGTTGGGGATTGTGACTTGGTCCGCCCCGTAGCAATTGTAAAGTTGCATATTTTGTTGAATCCATAAGATACTTATGTGTTTTAGAAAGAATTTCTGTAAATTGGGCTGGATGCCATGTTTAGGCCTTAGGCCAGTGTTGCTTTGACCCTTAGAGGTCTTTTCTTGTTATCCTCTCTTTGTTTTTTATTGAAAAATCTATGCTCAGTCATGTTATACATATTTACTGCATAACTCAGCCTCTATTACTCTATTTTGATGCATCATGTAAATGTTATTTGGTTGAAAGGTTTGAATTCTGAGAACCTGAGGAGCTGGCGAGGTTTATGACTGAGTGAGGCCGATGGCCTAATTTGTGAGGATATTTTGGGATCGGGGTGCATGCTGCATCATGTTGATATAGGCCGAGGGCCTCATTGATTTATGCCATGATTTGGCTTAATATAGCGGTTGGGATGAAGGAAACCCTCCGGAGTCTATACACACCCCCAGTGAGTGCAAGTACCTACTGAGTGCGAGTTCCGAGTGCTGAGTGATTGGGAGGCATGAGTGATGGTGAGGTTTTCCCCGAAGGGATATTTACGAATGACAGTGAGGTTTGCCCGAGGGGCTGTATATGAGTGATATTTTGCCCGAGGGGCTGTATATGAGGGATGTTTTGCCCGAAGGGTTGATTATGATTTCATAATTTTTTTCTCATCTTTGCATTGAGCCTTTCATTGAAAACTATTGAAAGATGTCTTTAAATTATTTTACTAGATTTGTATTTAAACAAGCTTATTTGATTCAAACTCTAGTTTTTAAAGCATGTCGTGTTTTACTGAGTTTTTGTGATATGGACTTTATTTGCATTATTGCTCGTCACTACTTCTCAGTCTTACTTTACTGTTGTTATTTACTGAGTTTGTGTACTCACGTTACTCCCTGCACCTTCAGCGCAGATCTAGGCATATCTGAACACGGTAACGGCTATTGACTATTCCAGTTGCAGATATCTCAGAGATAGCAAGGTAGAAGCTTGGCGATCGCAGCCCTGCTCTTCTCCTTCTTATCTTCTTTTGGTTGTATTTATCTATTTTTCCAGACTATGTTAGTCTCGATATTGTCGGACAAATTGTAGTAGATGCTCATGACTAGTGACACACCGATGTCGGGCTTTTCTTTTTCGCACTTTTTTTTTCCTGAACTTCTTTATGAAGGTTTATTATTAAATAGCTTTGAAATCATCTTTGAAATGAAAATATCTTTTCGTTTTTGTAATGTGTCGGCTTGCCTAGTACCATGATATGCGCCATCATGACAGGGTTAGTTTAGGTCGTGACAAGTTGGTATTAGAGCCTAGCTTACATAGGTCTCACGAGTTATGAGCAGGTTTAGTAGAGCCTTGCGGATCGATACAGAGACGTCTTTACTTATGTTCGAGAGGCTGCAAAACCCTTAGGAAAATTATGACATTCTTGAATTCTTGTCGTGCGAATCTATTGATTCTGGTAACTAAACTTCTATTGTTTCATTCTCTCACAGATGGTGATAACTCGCACTACCGAACAGTGTGATCAGCCACTAGTACCACCAGCCAGGCCCGCGAGAGTACAAGACTGCGATCGAGGCTGTGGTAAGGGTAGAGGTGCAGCACGCACAACAGCCGGGCAATACCTGTAGACCATGTAGTTGCTTCAGACAAGGTTCCAATCGTTGATGCTCCTGCGGGACCAGCACAGGCACCAATATTACCTATTGTGATTCCTGGCCTTCAGGATGCCCTAGCTCAGATCTTATCAGTATGTACTGGCCTTGCTCAGGCGGTCTCTTTTTCTACGGCCACAACTACTTATCAAGACGGGGGAGGCACTCAGACTCTCGCTGCCCACACATTGAAAAAGGTTATTCAGGGACTTCAGACATCGGGGGCACCACCAACGCAATCGGTTACAGCTTCTCAGGACTATGTAGTTACCGTTATGCCCGAGGATGAGCAACGCATATTGGAGAGGTTTGGGAGACTCCAGCCCTCGTCTTTCAGTGGTGCTGAGGGTGAGGATGCACAATGTTTCTTAGATAAGTGTTAGAGGATGCTCCGGACAGCAAGTATTCTGGAGATTAGTGGGGTCTCATTCACTATAATTAAGTTCTCGGGGGATGCATTTAGTTGGTGGGAGGCTTACGAGAGGCGTCGGCCGGTTGGCGCAGCAGCCCTTACTTGGCAGTAGTTCTCTGTTCTCTTTCTGGAGAAGTTTGTACCTCAGTCCTGCAGAGAGGATCTTCGCAGACAGTTTGAGCAACTTCGACAGGGTGATATGTCTATGACACACTATGAGATGCAGTTCTCCGAGTTGGCCTGTCATGCGATCTGGTTGGTTCCCACTGACCGTGAGAGGGTCAGGAGCTTTATAGATGGCCTCGATTTTAAGCTTTGATTGCTTATGACTAGAGAGAGAGTGTCTGGTGCTACTTTTGATGAGGTTTTCGACATTGCTCGGCAGATTGAGATGGTTCGCAGTCAGGAGAGGGTTGAGAGGGAGGCCAAGAGGCATCATAGTCAGGGTGGATTCTGTGGTGCTCCTCATGGGGGTCTGTTTCAGCATGATAGAGGTCGTCATTCAGGCATGCTCAGCCAACTCGCCCAGTTCACCATGGTGTATCATCGGGCCATAGTTCTCACAGTTTTCATCAGAGCCACTCATCACTTAGTGCCCTCCAAGCCTAGAGTTTGTCTCGCGCTCCATCAGTTATGGCTCCTCTATGCGAGGTTCTTTTACCAGTTATCCCGCTGCTAGGGGTTCCCTTCAGTCCCCGCCACCACCACCGGGGGGTTGTTTTAAGTGTGAGGAGTTTGGGCATATGTGGAGGCAGTGTCCTCATCTTCATGGGGGTCCGCCTTAGTGGAGGAGTCAGCCATCGACTTCAGCACCAGTTACTTCACCACCCGCCCAGTCAGCTAGGGGTTGAGTTCAGTCAGCTAGGGGTCTTCCTAGAGGGGGAGGTCATTCAGGTGGTGGTCAGGATCGATTCTATGCACTCTCAGCCAGACCAGATGCTATTGCTTCCGATAATATGATTACAGGTATTTTCTCAGTTTGTCACATAGATGCCTCCATATTATTTGACCCTGATTCCACGTATCCATATGTTTCCCCATATGTTGTTGTGGACCACGTATATCGATCATGTGCGGTGATTATTGGAGGTCTAGAGACCCAAGTAGACCTTTTGTTGCTCAGCATTGTCAACTTTGATGTGATATTTGATATGGATTGGTTATCTCCATGCCATGTTGTTCTGGATTGTCATGCTAAGACTGTGACGTTGGCGATGCCGGGATTTCCGAGGGTTGAATGGAGTGGTTCTATAGATTATGTAGTAAGTAGGGTGATTTCATACTTAAATGCTAAGCGTATGGTTGAGAAGGGTTGCCTATCCTATTTGGCTTTTGTGAGGGATGTTAGGGCAGAGACTCCTACCATTGATTATATTCCGGTAGTACATTATTTTCGGGATGTGTTTCTTGCAGACCTGTCGGGCATGCCACCTGACAGGCATATTGACTTTGGTATTGACTTGGGGCCGGGCACTAAGACCATTTATATTCCACCGTATCATATGGCACCGACGAAGTTAAAGGAGTTGAAAGAACAGCTTCAGGAACTCCTTGATAAGGAGTTTATTTGGCCTAGTGTGTTACCTTGGGGTACACCGGTTCTATTTGTGAATAAGAATGATGGTTCCCTGAGGATGTGCATTGATTACAAGTAGCTGAACAAGGTCACAGTCAAGAACAAGTATCATTTGCCTCGTATTGATGATTTATTTGACCAGCTTCAAGGAGCGTAGGTGTTCTCCAAGATGATTTGAGACCCAGGTATCACCATCTGAAGATTCAGGATTCAGATATTCTTAAGACAACTTTCAGGACCTGTTATGGCCATTGTGAGTTCTTGGTGATGTCTTTTGGGTTGACCAATGCCCCAGCAACGTTCATGAATTTGATGAACAGTGTATTCCAGCCTCATTTGGACCCTTTCGTTATTGTATTCATTCATGATATCCTGGTGTACTCTCGTACCTAGGAGGAGCATGCTCAGCATTTGAGGATTGTACTACAGATATCGAGGTAGGAGAATCTATATGAAAAGTTCTCCAAGTGTGAGTTTTGGCTCGGTTTGGTAGCATTCTTGGAGCACGTGGTGTCCAGTGAGGGTATTCATGTGGATCCGAAGAAGATAGAGGCGGTGCAGTGTTGGCTTAGACCGTCCTCAGCCACGGAGATTACGAGCTTTCTTGGTTTGGCGGGTTATTACAGTCACTTTGTAAAGGGATTTTCATCTATTGCATCACCCTTGACCAAATTGACCCAGAAGGGTGCTCCATTCAGGTGGTTGGATGAGTGTGAGGAGAGCTTTCAGAATCTCATGACTTCCTAGACCACAACTCCTGTGTTAGTTCTACCATAAGCTTCAGGTTCATATACCGTATATTGTGATGCCTCGAGGATAGGAATTGGATGTGTTCTGATGCAGGATGGTAGCGCGATTTCCTATCATGATCATGTCCATGATCTTGAGTTGGCATCCATTGTTCACTCCTTGAAGATCTGGCGTCATTATTTATATGGGGTTCATTATGAGATCTATATTGATCACCGTAGTCTGCAACATATGTTTAAGCAGAAGGATCTAAATTTGCGTCAGCGGATGGTTGGAGCTTCTTAAGGACTATGATAACACTATCTTATACAACCCGGGGAAGGAAAATGTTGTGGCCGATGCCTTGAGTCGCCAGGCGGAGAGTTTGGGGAGTTTAGCATACCTTCCTGCAGAAAAGAGACCCTTGGCATTGGATATTCAGGCCTTAGCGATCCAACTTGTGAGATTGGATATTTCGGAGCTGAGTCGGGTATTGGCTTGCGTGGTTACCAGGTCTTTTGTTTATGACCGTATCAGGGAGCGTCAGTATAATGACCCCCACTTGCTCGTTCTTCAGGACAGGGTCCGACGAGGTGATGCTAGAGATGTGATTATTGGTGATGACGGTGTGTTGAGGATGTAAGTCCGGATATGTGTGCCTAAAATAGATGGGCTTCGGGAGTTGGTTCTTGAGGAGGCCCATAGCTCGCGGTATTCCATCCATCCGGGTGCCGCGAAGATGTACGAGGATTTGAGACAGCGTTATTGGTTGAGGCGGATAAAGAAGGATATAGTTGGGTTTGTAGCTGACTGCCTCAACTGTCAGCAGGTTAAGTATGAGCATCAAAGACCGGGTGGCTTGCTTCAGAGATTAGAGATCCCTGAGTGGATGTGGGAGTGGATCTCCATGGACATTGTAGTTAGCCTCACAAGGACTTCGAGCAAGTTCGATGCTATTTGGGTCATTGTGGATCGGTTGACCAAGTCCGCGCACTTTATTCCTGTTGTTACTACTTACACTTCAGAGCGGTTGGCTGAGATTTATATTCGAGAGATCGTTCACCTGCATGGTGTCCCAGTTTCCATCATTTTAGATAGAGGTACTCAATTCATATCACAGTTTTGGAGGGTTGTGCAGCGAGAGTTGGGTACTCAGGTTTAGTTGAGCACAACTTTTCACCCTCAGACGGATGGACAGTCCGAGCGCACTATTCAGATATTGGAGGACATGTTGTGCGCGTGTGTCATCAACTTTGGGGGTTTAGGGGATCAATTTATGCCACTCGGGGAGTTTACATATAACAACAATTATCAGTCGAGTATTCAGATGGCTTCGTACGAGGCTTTATATGGGAGGACGTGTAGATCCTTGGTAGGATGGTTTGAGCCAGGTGAGACTAGGCTCTTGGGTATAGACTTGGTTCAGGTTGCATTAGATAAGGTGAAATTGATTCTGGAGCGGCATCTCACGGCGCAGTCTAGGCAGAAGAGTTATGCTGATAGTAAGGTCTGTGATATGTCTTTTATGGTTGGGGAGAAGGTTTTGCTAAATGTATCACCCATAAAGGGTGTTATGAGGTTTGGGAAGAGGGGAAATTTAAGCCCCTGGTTTATCGGGCCATTTGAGGTGCTTTAGAGGATATGGGAGGTGGCTTATAAGCTTGCCTTGCCAACCATCTTGTCGAGTGTGCATCCGGTATTTCATGTTTTCATGCCTCGAAAGTATGTTGGTGATTCGTCATATGTTTTTGACTTCAGCATAGTTTAAATGGAGGGTGATATGACTTATGATGTGGAGCCGGTGGCTATTTTAAATCAACAGGTATGAAAGTTGAGGTCAAAGAAACTAGCTTCAGTGAAGGTGCAGTGGAGAGGTCAACCTGTGGAGGAAGCCACCTGGGAGACCAAGAGGGAGATGCGGAGCAGATATCCACACCTTTTTGAGACTCCAGGTATGTTTCTAGACTCATTCGAGGATGAACGTTTGTTTAGGAGGGGGATGATGTAATGACCCGGCCGGTCGTTTCGTGAGTTATAGCCCCGTTTGCCCCATTTCTGCTTCTTGATGTGTTCCTCAGCTGTATTTTATTGTATCGTGTTGGTTTGTTTGGGTTCAGAGTGGTTTCGGAGGGGAATGAGACACTTAGTCTCCTATTTAGAAGCTTAAGTTGGAAGAGTCAACCGGATGTTGGCTTATGAGTAAACAATCTCGAATTTGGATTTTTATGGTTTAGTTAGCTCCGTTAGGTGATTTCGGACGTAGGAGCGCATCCGGAATGTGATTTGGAGGTCTGTGGTAGAATTAGGCTTGAATTGGCGTAAGTTGGAAATTTGGCGATTTTGGTCGGCAGTGGAAAATTAGGTATCAAGGTCAGAACGGAATTCTGGAAGTTGGAGTAGGTTTGTAGTGTCATTTATGATGTGTGTGCAAAATTTGAGGTCATTCGGACGTGGTTTGGTTGGGTTTGGCATCGTTTGTGTAATTTGGAAGTTCAGAAGTTCTTAGGCTTGAATGCAAGGGTGATTTGGTGTTCTGGTGTTGTTTTGAGTGATTTGAAGGTGTGAATAAGTTCATATGATGTTTCGGTACTTGATGGTATGTTGGTTGAGGTCCCGGGGGCCTCGGGTGTGTTCCGGGTGGTTAACGGATCGTTTTTGGACTTTGCAAAATGGCTGATTGTTGCTGGTATTTTCTTCTGGTTTCCTTATACGCGATCACAGGAGTATGTTCGCGATCATGTAAGCTTATTTGGGACAGAGGTGAAGTTGTTCTTCGCGATCGTTGAGTTAGGGTCGCAATCGCGTACGTGTGTGAGGTAGTGCTTCGCGAACGCGTGGCTAGTGTTGCATTCTTGTAGGAGTAATAGAGATGATGAGGGGCTGAGGTGATTGCTCTATGCGGTCGCGTGAGGCAGGTTGCGATCGCGTAGGTTTGTGTGGAAGAGGTTCGCGACCGCGTGGTGATTTCCGCGTTCGCATAGAGTAAATATGTGGGGCAGCTTGTTCGTGCTCCGCAATAGCGAGGCTATTTCCGCAATCGCGATGAAGGTATATATGGGCAGATTTAAAAGATTCAAACGAGGGTTTTAAGTCCATATCATAAAATTGAAGTGGGAGCTCGGTAGAAGGTGATCTTTCCAAGATATTCTTGCATGGGTGTTTGGGGTAAGTAATTTCTATCCAATTTTGGTCAAATTCCATGATTATGCCTTTAAGTTTCACCCACTAATTTGTGATTTGGGGTGGAAAATTGGGGAAAATGAGGAAGAATCCTTGCGTTGGATTTTTGGGGGTTTTAATGGGATTTTGTTATCGGATTTGAGTAAATTTGGTATGGTTTGACTCGTGAGTGAATGGGTTTTCAAGTTTTGTAATATTTGTCGGATTTCGAGGCATTGGCCGGGTTTGAGCCGATTTCGGGTTCGGGGTCTAATTTTATATTTCGGGTTCGGTGTCTAATTTGATAGTTTTTCTTGTGGAATTCATTACATTAGCATATAGCAATCACCTCAGCCCCTCATTGTACTGGTTTTGAATAGATTCGAAGCATTTGGAGGCCGAGTCGAGGTGCAAGAGCATCGCGGAGTAGATATTTGATTGGTTTGAGGTAAGTAACGATTGTAAATCTAGTCCTAAGGGTATGAAACCCCGAATTTTCTGTCATGTGACTATTTTGAGGTGACACACATTCTAGATGACGGGCGTGTGAGCGTGCACCGTTGGAGATTGTGACTTGGTCTATCCCATAGCAACTGCAAAGTTGCATATGTTGTTGAATCTATAAGATACTTGTGTGTTTTAGAAAGAATTTCTGTAAATTCGGTTGGATCCCATGTTTAGGCCTTAGGCCAGTGTTGTTTTGACCCTTAGAGGTCTTTTCTTGCTATCCTCTCATTTCTTTTGATTGAAAAATCTATACTCAGTCTTGTTATACATATTTACTGCATAGCTCGGCCTCTATTACTGTATTTTGATGCATCATGTAAATGTTATTTGGTTTAATGTCTGAGAGCTCGAAGGGCTGGCGAGGTTTATGACTGAGTGAGGCCAATGGCCTGATTTGTGAGGATATTTTGGGATCGGGCTGCACGCCGAAACATGTTTATCTAGGCAGAGGACCTCATTGATTAATATCGTTATTTGGCTTGATATAGTGGTTAGGCTGAAGGAGCCCATCCGGAGTCTGTACACACCCCCAATGAGCGCACGTACCTACTGAGTACGAGTGCCGAGTGATGAGTGATTCGAAGGCATGAGTGATGGTGAGGCTTTCCCGAGGGGATGTTTACGAGTGACTGTGATGTTTGCCTTAGGGGCTGTTTACGAGTGACTGTGAGGTTTGCCTGAAGGGGCTGTTTACGAATGACTGTAAGGTTTGCCCAATGGGCTCTATCTGAGTGGTGTTTTTCCCGAGGGGATGATTAGGATTTCACTATTTTTTCTCATCTTTTCATTAAGACTTTGTTTGAAAACTGTTGAAAGATGTCTATAAATTATTTTACTGGAACTGGACAAGCCAATTTGATTCAAACTATGGTTTTAAAAGCATGCCGTGTTTTACCAATTTTTTGTGATATGGACTTTACTTGCATTATTGCTCGTCGCTACTTCTCAGTCTTTATTTATTGTTGTTACTTACTGAGTTGGCGTACTCAAGTTACTCCTTGAACCATGTGTGCAGATGCATGCGTATCTAGACACGGTAGCGGATTTTGACTATTCCAGTTGCAGATTTCTCGAAGATATAAGGTAGTTGTCTGGCGATCGCACCCCTTCCCTTCTCCTTCTTATCTTCCTTTGGATGTATTTAGCTATTTTTCCAGACTATGTTAGTCTAGATATTGTCGTACAAATTGTAGTAGATGCTCATGACTAGTGAGACCCTGATGTCGGTCTTTTATTTTCCGCACTTTTGTTTTGATTTGAACTTCTTTATGCCGGTTTATTATTAAATAGCTTTGAAATCATCTTTGAAATAAATATATCGTTTCGTTTTGGTAATGTGTCGGCTTTCCTAGTACCACGATATGCGCCATCACGACAAGGTTAGTTTGGGCCATGACACATATGCACCCGCGTTCACCCGCTCCGCATCCAAACCCGCGTCAACCTGCCCCGCTTCGCACTCGCTTAACTTTTTTTTTCCTTTATTTTGTTAGTTTATTTACTTTTTAATCGTTTGGCTGGAATGATTTTGTACATTTATGATATCTACTCATACTTTTTATTAATTTTAAAGAGTTGCAGATTTTGTTGATCTTAATTGTCACGACCAAAAATCCATTTAGTCATGATGGCACCTAACCCATCCCGTTAGGTAAGCCAATTAACAAATACCAATTCCAGAGAAGTTTATAGTACAATTAAATAAAAAAATTACTGAATCTTATACATTTCCCAAGGGCTGGTAGTACAAATCATGTGCTTCTAAGAATAGAGTTTACAAAGTTGAAATGAAATAAATACATAGTCTATTTGAAAAGTACATAAATAGAGTTTTACAGATCTAAGACTACCATGAACAAGAGGCAACTACAATTGGGACGCATGTACATATTCAATCCAGCTCCCATCGAACACAGCAATATCAACATGCAACATCTGCACACAAGGTGCAAAAGTGTAGTAAGAGTACAACCGACCCCCTGTACTCAGTAAGTAACAAACCTAACCTTAGGTTGAAAGCAGTGACGAGCTATCACAAGTAAAGAGGTATCTCAGAAGTAAAAATACTCAGCTCGTTCAAAGTTCTAGAAAATAGTCATGCTTTTCAAGTATCTCAGTGAAAACCCATATCTTTTACCGAAAGTGCCAAAAATACGAGTAAGTTTGAAAATTGTAATTTTTACAAATATCCTTTCCACAATAAATAAGATGTTTCATTTTCTTTCCAGATAGCAAGTGTGAAATACCTCTCTATTCGCACATATCAATGTATGTAAAAAGTCATGAATGACGTGATACCATACAACATGAGGAAAAATGCATCTCTATACCTTTATGTCATGTGTGCATGCCAATGTCATGTATCTCGGAGATGAATCATGTACTCACACTCTCAGAGTACTCAATCTAACTGTCTCACACTTTCCACACATCATGCTCAACCACTCGGTATTGTATATGGCCCATACAGCCCAAGGAAGATCCATCCAGGAATAGATACATCAGTGACCATCAGTCACTCAGTATCGAGGAAGGCCAATCCGGCTCCATGGAGAAGATCCATCTCCAGATATGTAAATGCTACGAACAAGATCCAACGAAGATCCATCCCTGAATATAATCAACCGCGCTCGCTGGGGTGTGTACAGACTTTGGAGGGGCTCCTACAGCCTAAGCGCTTTCATAAGCCAGATCCAAGAATAAATCAATATAACATGTTGCGGCATGCAGCCCGGTCCCATAACTGTCACTCATAATCAGGCTCTTAGACTCACTCAGTCATGAATATCTCCCGTCTCACTCACGGGCTCACAATGTCATGAAACTAGCCCGAGAACAATGATATGATGTATCAGTAAACAACAATTGAGACTGAGATATGATATGAATGCGAGAATATGACTGAGCACCAATATCAATGAAATAAGTGATATGACACCAAGAACCGACCACTATTAGTCCTAACAATATCTGCATAAAGACTAAATATGATATTTAGAATTATTGACAGCTCAATTACTTTATCACATGTTGAAAACACATATATATATAAAAAATAGGGCCGCTATACAGGGATGGAAACAACAGAGTCTCAACACAGGGCGCGCGCCCACACACCCGTCACCTAGCATGTGAGTCACCTCATCATCAATCACATAACACGTATTACGGGGTTTCATACCCTAAGCACTATGTTTAGAAGAGTTACTTACCTCGAACAAGCCAATTCCAATATCGAGCAAGCCAAGCGATGCTCCAAAAACACCATCTCGCGCGTTCCGACTTCTGAACAACGCAAAACTACATAAAACAACTCAAATACATCAAACAATGCTAAAGGAACCAATCCCGATCATAAAAGATCAAATATTGAATCAAAATCCTGAAATCGGCCAAAAAGCCCAACCTAGGCCCATGCCTCGGTACCCGACAAAACTCACAAAATCGGTCAACCCATTCAATTCCGAGTCCAACCATACTAGCTTCACTCAAATCCCACTCCAATTCAATGTTCAAAAATTCACATTATGAAACTTTAGGCTAAAACCCCCAATTTCTCTTTAAAAATTCATCAACCAATTGCCAAAAATGGAGATAGATTAATGGAATAAGATCAAAACCAAGTGTAGAATATTTACCCCAATCCTTGTGATGAAAATTGCTCCAAATATCGCCTCAAACCGAGCTTGGAAATATAAAAATGAAGCAAAAATCGCGAACCCTTGTATTTAACATTCTGCCCAGCACTTCCGCATTTGCGGACAATTCGTCGCAGCTGCGACCACTGCTTTTGCGGAAAAACTTCGCTTCTGCAAAAACACCCTGACCCAGAGTCCCTTGCACCTACGATCTTTAAGCCGCTTCTGTGATCGCGCTTCTGCGCACTTGAACTTGATCTGTGGTTGTGCAGGTGCGTCCAAGCACCTGCACCTACGATCCTCACGCCCAGCTCCCCTCCTCACTTTTGTGATGACACTGTCGCTTTTATAGCTCCGCACCTGCACCCAACACTCCGTAGGTGTGGTCACACCCGAACCAGAAATCTTCAACAATGCAACATGAAATGAAAATTATTCGAACCTCGTCCGAAACTCACCTAAGCCACTCGGGACCCCGTCCAAAGATACCAACAAGTTCCATAACATAACACGAACATACTTGAGGCCTCAAAACACACATAACAATATTGAAGCGACGAATCGCTCAAATCAAACTTGATGAACTTTGAACTTTTCAACTTCAATAACTCGTGCCGAAACATAGCAAACCGACCCGGAATGAACCCAAATTTTGCACTCAAGTCCCAAATGACATGACGAAGCCATACCATATCCTAGAGCTAGAATCCAAATCTGATATCCTCAAAGTCAACTTCCGGTCAAACTTATGAACTTTCCAAACCTTCATATTTTCAGTTTTGCCAACTTGTCTCGAAACCTTCTAGAGAAAACCAAAATGCAAATCGGGGCATACGCCCGAGTCCAAATTACCATCCAGGCCTAAGAGAACCATCAAAACTTCGTTCTAGGGTCAAATTCATAAAAAGTCAAACTTTGTCAACTTTTAACTTAAAGCTTCAACAATGAAATTCATCCTTCCAAACCGATTCCGAATAACTTGAAAGTGAAAACCGACGATTCACATATGCCATAATACATCATATAAATCTACTCATGCTCGTAAACTACCGAGTGAGGTGCAAATGCTCAAAACGACCGGTCGGGTCATTACATTCTCCCCCATTTTAACATATATTCGTCCTCGAATATGCCAAGAGTTTTTCCCAAAACCATCAAACCACCGTAAAGCCTTACCATGCACATTCCAAGGGGTGATCCCACATTACCCTATCCCGCATAAGTCCTATAACACAACAGAACTGAAATTTCTCAGTTCAGCCTAGCCCATAAGCCTTAGAACCAAATTTCCAATATTCTGAGTATTCCTATAAGATCAGAATCTCGCATCAACACTCTGTATAAGTCTGAACAAGTTGTACCAAATCGCAACCATAACCTAAGATAAAATCATATGATATACCACATAACCTCAATACCCGTTGCAAGATCTCCGATCACAGTAACTGCTCAGAATAACCCAATCCCGGTAATAAATCACATACCTAACAAATCCTCATACCTAAAACCTTCGTACACTGCTGAAAATGAAAGAACACGCAAAAACTCATAACCATTCATAAAATACAAGCCATGGAGCTCCCTCTCATTCAACAAGAACTATAACCAATTCCTAAGCCGACTTCTGATATTATCCTTCCAAATATACCGCAATCAAATACGGTAGAACCCATCCTAAATCCGACGACTCCATCTTATCGAATACCAACTACTCTACTCACATAGAACACCAATACTATTGAGAGCCGCAAACCATGCAACCCATGAATCAATAAGAAACAATCCAAATGTAGTCTATCAAGAAAATGACTCAATCAAGAGAGCCGTCTCGCAAGCTCAACGGGTACCACCACAATGCAATATTAAGAACCTAACACACGCCGTAGAACCATCACCCAACTCTAACACAAAGGTTCATACCTCAACATGACTTTGTTGCAATGCGTGACTCTATCCAAATGCTGGCCCATATCATATACCTTGAGCCACCCTGCTCAAAATCAATAATCATGCGAAATTGGACATCAAGTACCCGAAGTGCATTACCCTAACCACGGAGAATCAAATGACACAATGCTATATAAAACCCGAAAAAACATAACTAATACACCCTCAATCATGCAATACCCAATTACTCATCTCCCCCAATTTCCGCTATAAGAACACAATAGAACCGCACCATGTGTGCCTAAAACCGACGAATCACAACTCTTCGTAGCATGGAAGAGTAACTCACAGAAAATTTCATAACACGAATAAGCTCAGCAACAACCGAATGGCACATCTCTCAATAATAGCACTATAAAGCCAACCAATCCGGCTCGGTGTAGAATACACATAGGAATTAGGCCTACCAATGGACCCCTAAATCAACTCCGGGCACTTATCAATAGATATATAATCCTCCGAAATCCCGCAATGACTTAATCATAACACATACTATCATCTGTCTAGCTTCGGCCATGACTTCACCGTGCACAATCATGAAACAATCCGCTATTGAGAACTCTTAGTCTCCAAATTCATACAACACACGAATCACCATATTTGATCCTAACTCCACCGCCAGAATGTCTAACACATCTCTTATACACGATCATCTCACTAGAAATACTTCTAAAATTCTGCCGTGCCACATCGCAGAATTTGACTATCCGCAGTCGATCAACAAGGAGAGTGTCGCAGTACCAGTGAAGTATCCATACATCAAAACACATTGCCCCTTCTGAAACGTATACTCTCATCAAGCCATACCAATAGTAATAGCATTTACCTAGTCATCTGAAATCGTCCATGCTGCCTACAAAATCTTTTGACCTCCTCTTCAAAACAGAACTGCGATCCCGCTCACGTAAATCTCAATCCCACACAACACACCGCATATACCATGTTATAAAATGAAAAATACGAGAACTTCATAGTCCACTCTTGTGATGACCCTAAGGGTCATCTTATGAATTAATACTCCATTCCGGGCTCATTAGCCTTAAAAAAAGATTGATTTTATTTACCTCGATTTGCGTGCGCAGTTCAGGCGTGAATCCAGAAATCCTTTATATGAAATTTTCCCTAATATTATTTGTATCTCCATTCCTTTATATAGATTTTTATTTAAAAAAAATATATATTCTAAATTCCTAATAGTGTGCACGTATTTATTAAACTTTTTCACGTTACTTTTAGATGATGAATTCCTTCTCATCCAAATTCAGTTGTTCCCATGGTCGTAAGGTGTAGACTATTCAAATAGTAATTTTTACATAATAGTAATACTAGTACCTCCACACTTCTGGATGTATGCAGGCATTAGGCATAACCCAAAGTGTATGTTTTCTTCTAATAAGTTGGTCTTGTTAGAAGACGCCGCCGGACAAACTCAACAATGAAGAGAGAGCAAACTTTAAAGCAGTGATGAATGGCAGATAAAGACTCAAATGTGCCTCTCCGCCATGATCAGCTTCGACGAAGTTGGAAGTATTTCAAGCGAATTTCTCCGCCGAACTCTTCCGCCCTTTTTCTCCGGCAGCAATTCCAGCGATGTTGGACTGTATATTGGCTTCCACAAATGCACCTCCTTCATCAATTTTCTCTACTCTTCTCAACGAATTCCCACTTTCAGCAAGGCTATAGTAGATTGGAGCAAACATTTAGATTTTTGAGCAGCGCAACTGTGTCGTTTCGTTTGTTAGTGCAATTTTCACCTTCTGAAGAAGTCAGGAGCTGAGACTAGATATATGCAGTTATTGATTTGGAAAATATTTCTTCCCCTAATGAAGCTAGTTCATTCCATTGATCGTGAATTATTTAACAAGGTTGCAGGCATGACTTTCAGTGATGTCTCTGACACAAACAGTTAGGGGCTGTTGAAGTAACCATGATCCTATTTTTGTTAAGGTTGGTCAGACTATCTATGACTGAGATTCAAAGTGAAGAGTTAGATGCTTATAAATGGTGCCTGACTTCTAATTATTCAGAAGACCGGCATTTGGAGCCACAATGCACCTTAAATTTATGTCCGCAGTTGAATGACAACGAGATATATGACAATCTTGTGCAATCCAATCCTAACTATTTGCCGATGCCTATTTCTTGTCATATTTTAACCTTGATACTAGATGATTCTCAGCAATGTTTACATACAGTGAAATTAGTATTTGGATTGGATTCCGTAGACGGATGCTGCACTGATATATTTTTTTGCAAAGGGATCTTTGCAATATTACAGTTCAAATGCTTTCACAAAGCTTGGATCATCGGTCCTATAACTATGTACTTTCTCGATTCGAGCGGGTTAGAGACAAATTCTAAAGGAAAAGTTGTGATTGAGCAGTTAGTGGCCTGCGAAATTGAGACAACTTCTAAAGGAAAAGTTGTGATTGAGCAGTTAGTGGCCTGCGAAATTGAGGTAAGTTCTTGGTTTAACCTTGACTTGAGGGAATAGGAATCCCAAACTTATATTGTATGTGAATTTGCATGTGTGTGGTGTATAGGTGAGGTGACGAGTATCTATGCACCACCAAATTGTCTGTTAAACATGATCCCTTCCCCGTTTCCAATTTAATCGATTCATGTCTTAATTGTTCTATGTTCATTGTTGTTTCAATGACTACTTGGCTTTGTTACTTGGTTAAGTCTTGTTGTGATTATTTTGGAAGAGTATTGATTGTTTTCTTGGTTTTCTTGTGGTTCATAAAGGTTGAGCAGTTTGACATTATTTTACGAGATACAAATTTATGTTCCTATTTGTTTCATGGTTGAAATGATATTGACGAAGTTTATGAGAAAATACAGTTTCTTGTTTATAATTGTTGAGATAAAAGTATTGTGAAAGGCTTGGCCTGAATTGTGAAAATTTATAAATAAACTGATATGATATGTCTGGTGGGAGCGGGTTGCACGCCGCAACAAGGAGTGATAAGGGTGGACAGGTGGGATCGGGTTGCACGCCGCAACAGGAGCAATAAGGGTGATATATATTTAGGGAGGAGCAATAAGGGTGGACAGGTGGGAGCGGGTTGCACGCCGCAACAAGGAGCAATAAGGGAGGACACTTATGTTTTACATATTTTCAAAGAAAACAAAGATTTGAAAACTTACTGTTTTACTTTACTATTTTTCATATTTTGCACTACTGTTATTTTAAAGACAAAGTTTGGAAATTTGGAAACTTACGTGAGAATTGGTTATAGATGAGACCTGGAAAAGGTGACTGAGTTATTTTAATTATTGCTACAGTTCTTATTTATTTGTTTTAGATTTCTTTCTTGCTTCATTTATTATGGTTCATGGGTTATATTGTTAATGCCCCGCCATAGACTCGTCACTACTTCGTTGAGGTTAGGCTCGGCACTTACTCAGTACATGGGGTCGGTTGTACTGATACTACACTCTGCACTCTTTTGTGCAGATCCAGGTACCGGCTAGCAGTAAAGGTTTTTTTTTAGAGTAGCTATCCATTTTTCGGAGACACGAAGTATATTTGTCGGCGTTCGCAGATCCCGAGAGTCTTCTCTTAGTTCGTAGAGACTGTTTTATATTTTTCTCAAAACAGTTATATTATCTCTTTCAACCCATTATTTGTAGTAATCTTAGAAGTTCGTGAATTGTGACACTAGACCCTGGGGTAGTCTTAGAGTTATATATATAATTAGTTCGTGGCTCGTTTTTGTGATGACCCAAAAGGGGGTCATCTTATGTAAATCTAATTGTGACTATGTTGCGAGGCCCCGAAAGCCTCAGTTAATCTCACCTTGATGTGCGTGCACAGCCCGGGCGCGTAGCTAGGAAGCCTTTATGTGAAAACTTGATTAAGAGTTGAATTCATGATAATTAATTGAATAAAGTTGACCTTGGTCAACATTTTTGGTAAACGGACCCGGACCCGTGATCTGACGGTCCCGGAGGGTCCGTAGGAAAATATGGGACTTGGGCGTATGCCCGGAATCAAATTCCGAAGACCCAAGTCCGAGAAATAAATTTTTAAAGAAAATTGTTTTATGAAAATATTAAAGGCTTATGAAAATGAACCTTGATGTGAAACCTGTGCTGCCGGGCCCGTATTATGGTTTCGGAGCCCGGAATAGGTTCAATATGTGTTATTTGAGTTATCTGTTAAAGTTGGTAATAAACGGACTTGATTTGACGGGTTTCGGATCAAAATGGGAAAATTAGAGTTAATGAAGTTTTGAGGATTTTCATAGAATTTGAAATTTGGTTTGGAATGTGATTTTATGTTCCCGAGGTCCGAATGAAATTCCGAGACCGGGGATAGTTCCGTTATGTCATTCATGACTTGTCTGCAAAATTTGGGCTCGTTGCAGGTAGTATAGGTCGGTCTGGCGCGTTGTTATAGAAATCAAGAACTTAGAAATCCTTAAGTTTGATCATAGAGGTTTTGAGGGGTGATTATTAGATTTAGCACTGCTTGGGGTGTTCCGAAGGCTCGAGCGAGTCCGTATTATTAGTTAGGACTTGTTTGTATAGTTGGACGGGGGCTCGGGTGGGCCCAGGTGCCTCCCGAACACCACACGAGGCCAAAAACCAACTGAAGATGCAGCAGGTGCACCTGATCTGGTGTGACCGCAGGTGCGGGACCGCTCCTGCGGTCCCAGCCTCTCAGGTGCGACGGATCCGCAAGTGCGGTTTCTCCTCCGCAGGTGCGGTCTCCAGCTCCGCAGGTGCGACCCCAGCCCTTCTTGCCAAATTCCGCAGGTGCGGTCCTCGAGCCGCAGGTGTGAAATCCCTGTAGGCCAGGCAGTGATATTTCATTTAAACACGGGATTGAGTCATTTCCTCCATTTTCCATCTTCTTCCTTGTGTTATTTGGGAGCTTCCAAGAGGGCCTTAAACCTAGTACTTGAGGTAAGTAAATTCCCTATCTAGCATTTCTTTCAAACATTAATTCCTAGTTAAGTTCCCTACTAAATTATCTAAAATCATAGAATTAGGTAGTAATTTTAGGGTTCTTGAGGTTTTGTGATTTTTCCCATTTTAGGCCATGAATTCAAGTAGAAACCACACATTAATGATCCTTAGGCTTTGGGTGACTGATCCCTTCGAGAATTTTCGGAATTTGATCATGCGGGACCGGGGTTGGAATTTGGAAATTCTTCAAGAATAGCGACTTTATTAGATAACTAGGTTAACTTCCCGCTTTGTGCATGCATTGATATTATTGTATACCTTTTGTCTAGTTGCGAGTTCTTGGGCGTAGAGTTCGGAGATTCGGGCGCATCCTTGATCCGAGGGGTGATATCGTCACGAGGTGAGTTTCCTTTCTAACCTTGTAAGAGGGAATTGTCCCCATAGGTGATGTATATGCTATGTGTAAATTGTTTGGGGGCTACGCCAAGTGACGAGAGTCCATACGTAGAGGCTATTATTGTTATGTCCGGGTAGTTAGGCCCACATCATGCCTTGTATGCTTTCTCGTAATGCCTTATATGATTTTCTCGTAATGCCTGATATGTTTTCCTTGTAATGCTTTATATGGTTTATTGTGACGCCTTATGTACTATAAGATTATGTTTTGTATAGTGTTATTCCCCTGAGGCTTATGGAAAATTGTTGAATGGCAATTAATTTGTTATGGAAAGTAAGTATTGTAAGATATTGGGATCAGGCCGTACGCCACGGCAGGTTTTAGAGTGATTATGTCTATATGGGATCGGGTCGTATGCCACGGCAGAGTTGAAAAGAAATTGTGAAATATATGGGATTGGGACGTACGCCACGGCAGTGTTGAGAAATTATGATATATATGGGATCGGGGTGTACGCCACGACAGTGTTGAGGAATAATTGTGATATGCACATGGGATCGGGTCGTACGCCACAGCGAGTTTAGAAGGTACCTTATGGGAGCGAGCGGTACGCCACGGCAGATCTAAGAATTTGTGATTTATCGTTTCATTCGGTGGTCTTACCCTTGAAAGTGCTTTATTGTTTAGTTCAGTAGTTGTTTGGATTTGTGCTCCTGATATGCACTTGCTGCTTATTTCCTGACATGCCTACTGTATTTCATTATATTCTATCATATGTTATTACTGCTGGACCTTAGTGAGTATCGAGTCGACCTCTCGTCACTACTTCTTAGAGTTTAGGCGGGATACTAACTGGGTACATATTTATTTAATATGTACTCATGCTGCACTTTCTTTTCGTTTCTGTACTTGACTGTACAGGTCCGGAGGCTGGTACGTGGTGAGCTGCTTTCCCGGCGACTTCCTAGCAGCACCCTGGAGTTCTTTTGTTATATTCTCTGTCCATTTCATTCAGACTGAGACTCTGTATATATTGTAGTCATTGTATATTCAGTAGTTGCCCATGACACTCGTGACACTAGTTCCTGGCACACACGCGT